>JAUZSV010420288.1:0-10805 GCA_034780495.1 Parotocinclus cesarpintoi
AGTTGATATCTGCGTATGAGCTCATGTTGAGTTTTAATAGTTACATTTTAGACAGATGGACATTTCTTTTTAAAACGGAGTTGCAGAGTTGATGGTGCTCACAATGCATTTATTGTTTTCTCTTTAGGCTAATTAGTTGGTTAAATAAGTGGCACAGAAGTAATCATGGCACTACATAGATCCAAGCCAGTTAATGTTAAGCATGGAAGGATTTGCTGCACCAACAGCAATTTCCATTTACCAAGGGTTTTTGTTGGTTGGTCTGGTGTGTATGTATAGAATAAAGAAATAAACAAACCTAATGCCATTCATGATGTGATTATAAAACCAGAATTGCTCTGAATAGCTAAGAACGCCTTCAATAAATTCTTGGATCAAGTACACTTCTCACTGCTTAAGAGGGCTAATTTACAGGGACATACAGTAATTCACTAAAGTAAATCAAATAAATAGTGAAAGGTGGAAAGGAATTGCATTATACATGTTTCTATACTTATAAGATGTATTGAATCTTAGTTTTTTTCAATACATTTTTTTGGGAGCATAGGGTTGAGATGCCCATCATTCCACTCCTCATCATTCCACTCCTTTGTTTGGATTGAGGTATAAACTCCTAAATCTGCAGGGTGAAAATTAACTTCTGGTAACAAGTTTCTAATGCAACATTACAATGAGTACACTGAGCCTCAATGTTGTTTGGTAGATTCTGTAAAATACTATCAATAATAAACTTGCTTTTACCCTCAGAAAACACATGCATTGCTGCCCAGAACACATGCAGATTGGATTTCTGTACATTATATCTGTAGCTACTACATAGTAAGGGAAGTGTGTGTACAACACATCCAGTTGTGCTGTTAGAAAGGCATATTCAATAATAATAGAATAAATAATAATGATATTATTCAAGCACTGCTTTTAAATGGAGACATCTGAAAAACAGAGTGAATGGTGTTTTCTGTAGAACTACACCAACTGTAGCTTTTCTCATCTTTGGATCGTTGAAATGAACTGATCTCCAGCCAAATTAGTCAGAAAGCTTTGAAGTTGTGGTGCATTCTGCCTTTAGAACCCTAACGTTTTAGAAACCGGCAGCGAAGCAGCCACCGTAACGGGAGAGTGGGTTTACTAATGTCTTGCTCAGACTTGGATCTCACCTCAAAGTTGCAACCACATTGAAAACACCAAAGCGGTTCAGAGTTTTGTTCTGGCCGGTGGTGTTGGTGCATGAGATCAGCGCGGGTGCACAGGGCAGGAATGCACTACTTGCTTTCAAAGAGGCCGCCTTCCCCAGTTCAAATACTCCACATCTTCAAAGCACGTCAGCGTCCAGAACAAACACTTAAAAGCCTTTCTTACCAGTGTCAGCCTGAGTGACGAACTACCTCACCTTCCAGCCTTTTCCTCCTCCTCCTTCTCCTCACTAATCAAGATGGTGCAGATATACAGCAGAGAGCCATATGGTGCATCCGTAGTAAAGGAAAAAGCTGGCCGGGAGGGAGCCATAATTGAAGGCAAAGAGAGGGATCAGGACGAGAGAAAAAGAGTGTGGCTGATGGTCTGCTGGTCCTGAGGCTTACTAACCTGTAGCAGAACACTAAAACAGGGGCGCTGAAAGGACACCGCTTTACCTCTTAATATAAACAATATGCAAATTCAAATCAGAAGACAGAAAGCAGTATGCGGCCAGTAGGATGGTTTTAGCTTAATAACCCGTAACTAGGAACTAACACAAAAACCACTAATAAATGCCAATACACGTGCCAGAAAGCTGAAAGACTAGCACTGTGGTGTAATGGAGTAATTTACTAAACCTTAACAGGCAATACTGTCATTGTCAGAGAGTGTAGCAGTAGCAGTTTGGCTGGGCCAGCATTGGAACTCAACATTTGGATTAGTAGTCCAGAGCCAGAACACCACAGAGTCACCGCTGTCCCTGAGTCAAAAACACCTGGTGTGCATACCGCAGAGCAGGCGAGGTCATGTCTGAAAATTCCACTTTTCACTCCGTCTCAGATTTCTCCACAGCAGAATTTCTGGTGAGGTAATGTTTTTGGTATGTGTTGTTACTTATATTACATTAATTATGTCACTCTGATTGCTTAAACAAGCAGTTTATATTTGGTCTTGGTGCTGCCAATCGGCATTCCGAGAGAGGCAAGTCACAGAAATACAATACTAAGTACAAAAATCTCACACTGTAGAACGCACATTCTGGATTATAAACATGAATAGACGTACATCACTGGCTGCACACAACCAAGAGGGAATGAGGAAAAACACAATGCATTGCGCAACACTTTAAAACTTTAAGTAAGTCCAGCCACTAATAGGAAGTCACAGCTAACAAATGACCAGTGGTCTTGACTTCTAGGTGTCTGTAGATAATGCCGGCAGGGCGCTTGTGGTTAAGCAAAGTATAAACTTTTCCATTTCACGACTCTTCTTGGCGGAAAACTGCTAAAAATAAACCCAGAATTTCCCATGTGCAACGCAGACCATAACGTACTTATGCACAATTCAAACTTATGCACTAGTTAATGCAAAGTAAATCAACATTCATGAAAATAAATTCAATAGTTGTAATCAATGAAATACATAAAAGTATGACATAAATCATATTTATGGCAGTAAAAATACACATGCTCGACCTTTTTTAATGTAATAGCCACTGTTAAAAGACAGAGTTTTTGTTTCCTATTATAATTTGTTATGATTGTTAAGAGCTTAGTCGTTAGGACGAAAGACGCTGATCGTTAAACAAGGCTTACCTGTTCATGTTGGAACCATGGTTTTCTGAGGTTAATGCAGTGCCTTTATTTGCTGTTAGCATGGCTAAATGTTATCATAAGTATCATATTGTGAATGTGTCTACAGGAATTGTGATAGTGGAGCCTTGACCAGTGATCAGGGGTCATGATGGGATTCTCAGATAGTTGTAAGGATGTGATTATTTCTTATATAATCATAATAATTAATCAATAAAAAGCAAACACTATTCATTTAGAGAAATGCAGCTTAAGAGGGCTGTTTGACTTATTATACTCATTACGTGTGGTAATTGGCACCTTTCTGCTGGACACACACAATATAAAACAATTGTTACACCACAACACTCTTGTAGGGCAGAAATGAATACGTCGTACCCTAGATGCTACTCAGATAAGCCGAATAGTAAGGAAAAGGAAGCAGGAGAGTGAAGGGCAATAAAACTGGCTGTTTACCTACGGTGCATGACTCTCCACACTGTGGATTGGTGACCCAACTTTCTGTCATAGGGGAAGTGCGTGTGATCGAGGGGGGAGCAAGGGCATGGGGAGAGAATGAGAGAACGAAAGGGGGGGGGGCAAACCTGGAGAGAGGGAGCGTGTGTGTGTGCAAGAGAGAGTGCGTCAGTGTGACTATCAGGCGAACCCTCACCAGGAAATAACAGTGTTGCCTAGGGATGAAAAACAAACACCAACTATAAGGTTGTGTGTTTTTGCTTTCTGTGCTTTCTGAGTACGCATGAAACCCGGGACCAAAGAACAACGTCTGAACAGATCCCACTCTCACGGCAGACTCTCGCTGTACTGTATGTTCGGCGTTACTGGTAGCTAGCTTATCAGCACTTACCACTTGCCTCAGATAAGTAGGAGAGAAAGGGGGAAAGAGCAACCTGGACAGGGAACAGCTTCGCGTGCCTTTCTCGTCAGCCTGTTCTGTGAAAACATTATACTTCCTTCAGTAATGCTGACTCGTAAATCAGACACACTCGGTCTGTTTTCTGTACTCACCTATATCAACTCTAGATAATGAACACCAGATTTTAAACTAAGCGCAAAGTTGTTTCACAGAAGCACACTGCGATTAGATGTGGATTTGATGTGATTAGATGTGAGGAGAATCATCAAAACAGAAACAGTTCCTTTGTTGCTGAACTGTTGCCTCCAATCATCCATCGATTGCAAAGCGCCATATGAGCAGAACATCTGTTGTGCTTCATTGCCCAAAGGAACAGACTACATTTGTAGCATCACTTACATATTAATTTCACTATTTATTTCCAATAGAGGTTGCCGGATATACTTCTCTACTGCTGTAGCTTGCTTTGTTTCTTTTGTGATGGAAAATGCAACCATGGTCTCATTCCACAGAGAATCAGTCCCCTCTTAAGATCACTGCTTGTCTCTTTGAGGCGGCAGAAAGCTTGTTATGGCCTTCATGACAATAGCTTCATTTACAGGCCACTAATAATCTGATAGTAATCCATCTGATAGCTCGTTCTGAATGAAAAGCCTTCATGTACACGTTGGAACAGAGTAAAGTGAGTGAGGCCAATTGGATTTAAATTTCTGTTCTACCGAAAGGGTTGGACAATCTGTTTTAATCTGTTAAATAGGGCAATAATCGGCATTTAACTTTGAATCCATTTACTTTCATAACGTTTTTTGTGCACCTTCATCGCATATTGGCTGCTAAAATGCTGGTCCTGTCCAACGATCATGTATACGCTCTGGGAAATTACAAATGGGCATCCAATTAACATTTCATGTCATTGATTCTGAAGTGGCATAGCTTCCATGCTATGCATCCACTGATATGTATTTTACACTTGCTGTCTTAGGCAACATTTGGAGCATCCCAGGTCAAATGGTATGTTTTGCTGATTTTCTGAATTGAATAAAAGATATTCAGTCGCGTTCTTAATTTTTATAAGTACACGGTTTCAGTATGTTGGGAGATCAATTTGATAGATACAAATGTCTGGGCACTTTACCAGCTGGCGCACTATTTGTAAGAATAGTTTGAAGAAACATGCCATTAATAAGTTTGATTTCTTTAGCGTTTGTGTTGTAACTTCATTCAGAAAATCAACAAAACATTCCATTTCAACATGATGCCTAAACAACAGTCTGTGGTCAGTCAAATGATATGTTCCTGTGAAAGTAGGCCATTGCTGACCTTGTTGAGGGATAGAAAAGTACTAGAGTCTCTAGTAATAACAGGCTTGACGTTATGGCAAATAATGTATTCAACAATAAATTAAGCAGAGCTTTAAGATAACAGATACAAACATTATAAATCAATACAGAAGTGAATAGAAGAAAATACATATATCCAGTGCATGGTAAAAAACCAAAATATTTTTCATATGGAACGATCTCTATATAAAGTGTATTTTGGTATAGATGGCATTTATTCAAATTGGCCAGGCTTACAAACTAGTTAGAATTCTTGCTTGCATGTCCAGGTTTGGTATGATTGACATTATTTAGTGACAGAATTCTCAAACTTGACTTTAAATGCAACGAAAGTGAAAGATTTAGAGAAAACACAAAGTTATTTAAAAATAACGTAATTTGTTTAGATTGTCAAAAAAATATTTGCTAAAAGAAAACCAATGATTTACTTTTACATTAAAATCATATAACGTTAGCTCAGACTTGAAAGCAGGAAAATGAGTCAGGGCAGAGTAGAATTAGAGGAAATGCTTTAGAGAAGGTCTGGGAATTTAGTGTCTCTCTGTTGTTTCCTTTAGTATATTGCATCACAAAAATGGTTGTCATGAAGGAACTGGGGCAATTATTATAGGTATTGTAACACAGTGCTCACAAACATTATGGGTTATTTCAAAAGGAATATGATTTTATTTGAATAATCAAGATCATCAGAAAAGCAAATGGAAAAGTCAAATAAAGTTGTTTGCTTAAACAAATGAGCTGCAAACTCAATTATTGTGATTGAGTAGCAAGTGGCACATTCATGGGGGTGAACAGAAGTATGTTAAACTGCATGTGCCCCCACATTGACTGTTCAGTAGGGTGTATGGTCACCCCAAGACTGCCAAAACACACGGCCGGTGATGGGGCATAAACAGGATAAGATTGTCCAGCAGTTTTTGTGGGATACACTTTGTATTCATTAAAAAATATCCCCTAATTTTTGTGAGCAGTGTATTTTAAGTAGCTAAGCCCTTTTCTCAGCTGCACTACACACACATTTATCCCAGTACAAATTCCAATATTGTATGACAATGGTTTTGCGATGTACTTTGTGTGCTTTACTGTGCTGTATTTAATAATGAACACTTGTGGTTTGATTCACACTCATACAATACTATTCTCATCTCCTGTTGCCTCCCCCTTTCTCATCACGTTTCCTCTCCTATCCTGGTTGCTCCTCTCAGCTTTTCTCCTATCTGCTCCTCTCCGATTCTGAATCTACGTTGCATCATTGTCAAGCAACATGTAATTTGGAGGGTTTTGTGATTTCCTCCTTGCATCATCATCATATACACACAAAGTTACTTTGTGGATGAATATGGGAGCTGGTTTTGTAAGTAGCAGAGAAAGTTTGTGTAATTTTGCACTGAGCGAGATGGAGAGATACTGTGATGAAATTGAGTGTAACCAAGGGGAGAGGGATGTGAAATGCCTTGGTTTATGAGTGTGTTTGTGTATATGTGTGAAAGAGAGTAGGAGGAAGGGACAGATACTGATGCGACAGTGACTGGTTTAAAAATGTGTGTGCTGGCACATTCTGCTTTGGCTCAGTGACAGGCAACAGGGACTGGGTCAATATCGGAGGATCTTTATGTTCAATTAAATCACCCAATTGATCTTAAGTTCTCTATTGAGCTATCTAATGTTAGGTAGCCTTATTTTTAATTATTATACAAAATCAGTAGCTAGGTTTGCCCAGCAATCTAGTTTAGATCGACTTGTTGTAAAGTGTGCTTGGGTTTTGTGAAAGGCGCTATATAAGTTAAACTAATCATTCTGTACAGAAACACAGAGTGCGCTTACATGCACTTAATAATCTAAACATAGTCAGATTTCTGCACTTATCTGACTATTCAAGTGGTCATGCATACAGTATGTTCCGATCTAGAAGAATTAAAGAATTAAGATTAAGAAAATATGATAGAGAACTGTATTTTAACTCAGTAATTGGATTACTCATAGCATATATACCGAACACGGTTGCTAGATATGCCTATTCTAAAGACTTGGCTTTATTCGGCCTCTTTTATTTCACTGACTGTGATGAATATTTTCTCTGTCAACTCTTAAATTAAACGTGCAACAGAATTAGAAACCACAAAACGACTATCGAATACTTTGTGCAGGCTCGGAAACTGAGTATGTAATAGAGAAGAAATTAGATTATTTATTATTATATTTTGAAGTTTAAATTTTTCTGGAAGATTATTTCCTGTTTGCAAAGAAGAAATCCAATTATTGCCCGAGTCATGTAAACCCAGAGCTTTCCCATTATCTGATGACTCAAGTGCATGTAAACTCGTTGATTGGAGTACTGACAATATCTGTACCAATCGGGTTATTAATTGCATCTAAATGCAGTCAGTGTCACTATGATGAGTCTTGTCCCTTTTTTAAGGGACCAAGTAAATCGAGTATAGTGTGCCTTAAAAGTAATTTAAAGTACATCTTGACCTCCATTGGACTGGCATAGCTTTGAGGGCACGTTTGCACTTTTTGTACATTGGGGGGAAAAAAGGCTATATTATGACTGAATTTAATGGTATGTGTGTTTTCATTCTCTACATTCTGGACATTAAGTGGTAGAACTAGGCTTCCCAAAGTCACCATAAAGTAGAATAGGAATGATCATACATCATAATGAATTTCTCAGTAATGACTAGACTTTACACTTTCCTATTATTATCGTGGCGCTTCCCCAACCCTCAAATTTAGTCTGCTCAATTTACACAGTAATTTAGAGTGCATTTACATAAACATAATAGTCTGATCCAAAATTCTATAGGGTCTAGAATCTTAGAAATAAGATAAAGAGTGCTGGATTTTGAGAGTGAGGTTTTTTCAGTCTGCACATACATGCAAAAAATAGCCCAGAAGGAGCTAGCAGAATCAAATACAGTATTCTAAATATTCTATAATTTCACTTCTTTTTTGGTTGCTTCCATATAACTGACTGCTTGTTTATGTTTAAGGGATCTAGCAACCCCGGAATTAAATGCCAATAGGAAAAAACTCTGAAATGCAGTATATGTTTTAGGTAATTAGGATTCATTATTGAATTATTAAGGATTGAAGATGTTTGTCACATCCTTCGGTGAGATTAATGGCTGGTTGAAAAGCAGAAATCCGATTATTTCCCGAGTTATACCCAGAGCTCCATTATCTGATTACCAAAGTGCATGTAAAACCCTTGATCTGATTAGTGACAAAATCGGGTGCAGTTTTCTGATTATTCAGTGCATGTAAACACACTCAGTGTTGTATTGGCAGGTGTGCGTAGGTTAAGCAAGCTAACACCTGCAAGACAGTCTAGAGTTAGCAGAAGAAGCACTACTTCACTAAGCATCACAACGTTCTTTACCTGTCAGCATTTATACTGAGACACTTTGGGTGTAGGGTATAAGCAGTTAAGTGTTATCGGGATTGTAATGCAGTGCTTAAGAGTGGGCTAACTATTGCTGGCTAAGCCTTTGTTTTGCTAAGATTCTAACAATAGTTAAATGACTCTGGTGATGCCATGTGACCAGGTTTACAATTGGCTGAATAGATTTACCTAAAGTGCTGCCCCTGTTGACCCAGGGATGCCTCTCTCTGAACAAAATCAGAACGTGGGAAAAGGCTTGCATGTGTGCTGTAGTTTCTTCTGCTAGCCATTAGTCTCTGACATTACACTTTGATCTTATGTACTGGAAACATATCTTTACTTGTCAAAACAGAACTAAATCAGTAATTGAACACTGCCTATTATATCTGGAATGCTCTTTTTTTATCACTTGTGTATAACTGATTACCATGTATCTATGAATTAAACTTGCAGGACAGTTATCGTGTGTATTCTATTGAAGCACTCAAAACTCACATTTGCACACAAGCAGCAAACCCTGCTTTCATCTGCTGTCCAAAGTAGCATTACCCAGAATTCCTGGCCCTACATAATGCACTCATTCCCAGAAGCAGCTGTCGTAGTAGCCTTGGCAGCTTTTCGCAAGAGTGATCTTTTTTTCCTCTCTCTGTCTCTCGCTCGCGCTGTCTTATGCTTTCTGAGTGATACAAACGGATTAGTGTATAAATTATTAATTAGTAGAAGTGGTAGGGGAATGTGTTTATTCTTACACAAAAGACATTTCTATAAGAGTTGTCGCTTAGAAATGAAAAACTAGACGTTATGCAGCGTTAGATTAAGAGAATTGTCAGTATACAAAGTGTATCTGTGTTTAAGAGACCGAGATTGAGATCCAGTCTACAAACCGTCTTGTACCGCCTTATACACAAACCTGCCTTATACACTGTTGTGTTGTTGTCTTGAATGAGCGTGGAATACTAGGTCACTCCCTCCTCCCGGTTCTTTTGTGCCATCCATTAACTGCGCGTGTGTGAGAGAGTCTGTGTTTATATGCATTCGTGTTTAAAATGAAGGGCAATATAATGCCGGTTATCTGCTGTTTATACGAACAGTATCCATAAAGTGTAATTGTGTATTCGTGAGGTATTTCTTCAGTATCGACTGTGTATCTATTCATACATTGTTCAATTCACAGCGATTGTAGTTACACCAGATTTACATCATGGAGATTTTTCCATTGAATGTTTCCATTGTTCCTCTGTCACTCATCAACTACACGTGTAGGCACATTTTCCCTTCTTTCAAATTTCTCTCCTGTTTTCCTTCCTCCCTGCCTTCCACCCACCCTCCTTTTTTTGCATATGATCCCTATAATTTCTCTCTCTCTCCTCCTCTGTTGTAGTTACTCACACACTTACTCTGTCTGACTCTCATTTTGGCTCGTTTTTTTGTGGTTACATGTGTTTGTATGTGTATTGCACAAGGTCAGGGAGAGGATCTCTATGGTAATGGAGCGCTTAGCGGAAGAGGGGTGTCAGTTTGCACATCCACACTAACAGATTGCGGCTCAGGGTTCATTGAGTAACCTGATAGTGCCCAAACATTATACGTTTCAAGCCGAGGTTAGAGAATGACTCTGGTTACAATCGCGCTTACACAATCTTCCCATGTATGGCACAGTCCATTGAGCGCTGACCACATGACCCGCTGTGACCAAGGGGTCACTAGGGGGGTGGAGTCAATGTAATTGCTTTAGCTGATTAATAGACATAGTGCTATTTCCCACTTCCCATTTAACAGCGTTTTCATTTACCAATTGATTTGAGAGCTTCTCAGATAAATAACTCTAATTATAGGCTTGTTCTCGTTGTGAGGCATTGCATTACTGAACATGAGCATAACTGCGTAAAAACGCCTGCGTGATGAGATTGCTGTCCAAGCAGTCACCATATCCGGTTAGCATGCTAAAGTCCAAATGTCGGAAAATCCATGCTCTCTGTCTGTGGAGGTGTTCGTTTGAGGGAAGTTTACAAATAGCTCTGGCCACAGAAAATGAATGGAAAGTCAACAGGGCTGTGTACGAACGAGAATGTCTTTTGGAAAATATCTTTTGACCACTAATGTGTGAAAGCTGACAAAATGCTGTTGACCTTAACATGACAGAGAAAATGGACTGTGTTTTTGTTACACCACTGTATTTTTATAGTGAACTTTTTAACCTTTTTGTGCTTTTTGAAATACCTTTCTAATTGTTTGGGATTCCAGACATTCCAGTGGTACATGAATTACTAAATAAACCACCAAATTTTCTCGTTTCCTTTTTTTCCCAAATTGTTGCTTCTGACAACCCGAGTAGCTTCTATGACGAACAGCTACCAACTTGGGGAGGGTGTCAACAGGCATTGCTTTTCCCATGATACCTAAAGCCAACCACGTCTGCTTTTGTAACCGGTGAAACAGGAAAGCACTTTCTGCCC
>JAUZSV010420299.1:0-10804 GCA_034780495.1 Parotocinclus cesarpintoi
GTTCCACCAAGTCATCATTTTTCACACACACACACACAAACACACACACATACACACACACACACACACACACACACACACAAAATTCTTGAAAGAAATATACAACTATATACAACTCCAATTCCAATGAAGTTGGGACAATGTGAAAAACATAAATAAAAACAGAATACGATGATTTGAAAATCCTTTTCAACCCTTATTTAATTGAGCACTACAAAGACAAGATATATCGAACGGTATATGTTCTAATAGATAAACTTTATTGGGGTTTCTTTTGCAAAAATTCAGTTAAGTTGTATTTAACGCCTGCAACATGTTCCCAAAAAGTTGGGATAGGGACAACAAAAGGCTAGGGAAGTTGAGGAATGCTTAAATACCTGTTTGGAACATTCCACTGGTATACAGGTTAACTGGAAACACCTTAATACCCAATCAAGTGCCATGATAAAGAGAGCATCCCCAAAAGGCTCAGTCGTTCATAGGCAAGAATGCTTAAGAACAACAGTTTCTCAATGCAAGGAATTTAGTAATTTAGGGATTTCATCATCAGCGAATCTGGAGAAATCTCTGCAAGTAAGCGGCAAGGCAGAAAACCAACATTGAATGCCTGTGCCTTCGATCCCACAGGTGGCACTGCATTAAAAACCAACATCATTCTGTAATGGACATTATCATATGGGCACAGGAATACTTCAGAAAAAAATTATGTCGCTCCATCTACAAATGAAAATTAAAACTCTACCATGCAAAGCAAAAGCCAAATATCAACAACACCCAGAAACGCCACCGGCTTCTCTGGAGCCAAGTTCATCTAAAATGGACTGACACAAAGTGGATTTGTTCTGAAATTTGTTCTGAATATTAAGCTTATGGAATGCTTATAATTGAACTTCAATCAATGGAGGCAGCAAACTTTGTAAAAAACAGCTAGTCTAACTGTGATAATCTCTGGCCTAACCCGAGTTTGCCTTTGTTGTCTGGACACCCACTGTCTGACTGAGTCAATAACCAATAATGTAGTCTGCTGTTTCAGACAAACCCATATAATTGAGTCAACATGTTTAACTTCCCCCGGAGGTGCTTTCTTTGTTTAATTTACTTGCTAGTAGTCCACAGAACCTCACAGCACCCACTGGCGGAATGATGAAATATAATATTATATTTCCTGTCACTTAGGGCTTGCATAATAGTTATTGTGCCATTCTGAAAGATATATAATAACATCCACATGGAACATTAACTTGATAGCATGGAAAAACAAGTAGGTAACTGGACATAGTTCTAGATCCTGGTGTCCCAATCCCCAGCGGTGCCATATATCTTGCAAAGCAAGCATTTCTAAAGGAAACATTTAAATTCACTTGTGGCCTTTTTTTGGTTAAATTGCCATGCAAACGTGCGTCATGTACCACTGGTATCCCTGAAAATGGGACAACAGCTAATTACAGGCAAAAGCCCGTTTCTGGTTTGTGACCAAATCCCACTGTCAGATAACATCTGGAAATCCTAGTGAAAGAAAACAGGGGTGTGTCGTAAAGATTATGAGACAACAGAAAGACAAGGTAGTTCAATTAAATGTCATTAAATGCTATTTAAATGTCATACCATGCAGGGCTGTGAACCTTCCCCCACAGATAACATCTGGGTCTCAATATTGGTAAGCTATTATTTCCTCTGGTTTGAAAATCAGTCTCTCAGGCAAAGACCCTGAAATTCCAGGCATTCCACAAAGCTAAAAGCAGAATTTAACTCTCTGAATAAAACCCTTAACATCCAAAGTAAACCAGGGTTAGCCCAAAACAAATATTACAAAGACACAGAACAGAAGGTAAGATATAAGACATATCATACATGGCATTAAGTAGTTATTTGTAAGCTAAATCTTGATTATTAAGCGCTA
Organism: Parotocinclus cesarpintoi; assembly: GCA_034780495.1. Lineage (NCBI taxonomy): Eukaryota > Metazoa > Chordata > Actinopteri > Siluriformes > Loricariidae > Parotocinclus > Parotocinclus cesarpintoi. The sequence goes on from JAUZSV010420299.1 coordinate 1,901, forward strand.
TTAAAGCAACTAGTTGTAAGTCATGCGGCAGTCTTTTTGCCAGCTGGTTTTAAGAAGCCATAATTGTTAAAATAGTTTTTAAAAAATACCTTCTTGTAGAAGCATGTGTTCCCATTACAAAAACGCAATATGGAACAGCATCGAGGTATTCCTTCATTAACTTTGTGATGCCTGTGTCCCTGGATGCAACATTTTAAAGCCAGCTGTGGCTTTACCAGAGTTTATTTATCCAGTATTATTCTAAATGTACCATATGTTATATACAGACCAGTATTACAATTTTTCAGGGACATTTTGCACTAAAATTGTCACTTAGCACTGCTGGAAACTAGTCTCATAACAAGCTAAATTAGTTTCACATGGAAGCTATTATGCAATGTTATGGTGGTCTATGGTGTTCTAAATCAAGGGCAAAGTCATGCCACAGTGAATCATTAATGACCCACGGCATTCCTTTCATCCTGCTTTTAGGATGGCTGTCTGCGCAGTGAGTAAAGAACAAATGCATACAGTTATTTAGTAAAACTTCACTTGATGGTAGCTCATAAAAACTGACTTAGCTGCAATGATGAGAGACTGGATTTGTCATTGCTGTCTTGTAATGAGCCAGGACACATACTGAGCAGGTGATGACATGTATAGACAGGGACCTCAGTATCCATAAGTTCCTTAGTCTGGGTTTCACACTGGATTCAGGTGTGTATATTTAAGTGTCCTATACTGGCATACTAGCATTGAGCATGCTATTATTAAGTCGTCAAACTCAGACGTGTTTGCTACCAGTCAAGTACTGGAGCCTGCGTGATGAGGCAAAGCCAGATTGGGATGATTGCACCGGGGAGCAAGAGACAAAATCTAGCCATTAAGTGATAGGCATGATAAATTCTGTTACAGAAATCCATCAGCCAGCACCATTTAAATGTCTTGTCCCATCCGCGTTCTCATTGGCTCTCCTTTCTGGAAGCCCATCCCACCCCATACTTCCCATGTCCTGAGCTGGAACACGATGGGGGAGGGAGGGCAGAGTGTTTAGGAGGCGGACCGATGAGCTAGGTTTGCTCCTCCTGAGGACTTCAAGGGAAACTGATGCTCCATGAAAGCCAGGCAGAGTCAGTCATGCTCACACTCTAACTTCCTCAAACAGTGTGTAGCATGTTAAGGAGAGCCACAGGAGTGCACTCACATTTAAGAGGAAACCTGAGCATTCTCACCTCGCTTTTCTCCCCTTTCACTGTGCTGGTGGATAATGGAATTGTAACCATGTGGAAGGTAAGTAAAAGTGATGGAAGTGGATTATTCTTGTTCAGCACAACAGTTAGTTAACTGTGTTTGACAGCAAAGAAGCAGTTTAGTTTAATAATGCAAACAGACTATCTAGAAAGACAGGCAAGAAGTAGGACTGTATACTTTTGATCTGCATGTTCTCAACTCATATGACCTTTTTTAGTCATGATGTGAATGCCTGATTAAGAATTAACAAATGTGCATTCTAATGAACGCAAATGAGGGAAACTGCAAAATGTTTTACTGACAAATCCAAACCATAGGAATGTGAATTTGTATAAATAGTACAGATGTGCTAGGTGTGTGATGAGTCTTCATCCATGGAGTATCGCCGAATCACTTAGGGCTGACCCTTTTTTTAAATGCCACAATTACTTTCTTGTGTGACAAATAGCTTGCTTTAGCACACCTACAGCCTTTTAAAGTTTGTATAAGTGTTCAACTGTGTGTGTGCTGCAGAGGTGTGTTGCTGATTAAACTCTGGTCTCAGTAGCATGCATTCAGATCCACACAGTAATGCTGTGTTTGGTGGCTTATCAGACTTGAGCCTACGGTAGGAAAGCAGGAGGGAGGAGGATTTTGAAACAGGCAGACAATGCACCCCTTTGTTTCTTGTAAGTGTCACACACTTCACACAGCTGACAATGACAAGGGCTGACACAGATCAAATCTGATTGTCTCTGGATCCAGTTCCATCAGATAATTTGGCTACAGTGGTGGATGTCATGTTTTCAAACAGTGCCATCTAATGTTAAGGAGCAGTCTGTATTTCTATTGGCACAATACATAAAGTTTCCCCAGAAAATAATTACAATTCTTTATCCATGATAGCCGTGCAGTAATAGTAGTTTGTCTTACTGACATCCAGATATGTTGCACTTCAGTTATGTTCCTCAGGGCCAGTCTTGCACCATAAGCAGCAGGTGAGCTCTTGCGGTTAAAACACTGCTCAAGGATACATAATAATAAACAAACCAATGTATTTGACCCAACATTTTTAGTAGCTTATTCCTGCATGGTTTTCTGTGACTGAGCACTGCTGTTGTCAAAACAACACAAATGAGCTGTGCAAAGACACCCAGCACAAAAATATGCTGAGTTATGTGGCACAAATTGTAATCCTGCTTCCCTTTAATTCTGCGTTGGACTTCTTCCAGTTGGAAATGTGTCAAAACATACAATACTGTGCAAAAGTGTTTCACTAGATTAAATAAATTATTCTTTTAGCAATGGTATTATGACCATATATAATTATTTATCAGTTTGTTATAACAAAAACAATTGTTATAAAAAAATTCATGCACAATATTAAAAACATTGTGAAATAGCAGCAGCTAGCAGATTGGCTACCAAGTTGACCCTTTTACAGTATAAAAACGTCAATCAGCAATGGTCTTTCTAAAAATGTAGCGGCAAGAAACTACTTTTTTGCTGTGGAACAGGGTAAAAATACTAAGGTATATTAGATCTATCTATGCTAAAGACCACAAATATTGTAATTATGATCAGTGGAAAAGAGTATGATTGCGTGATTAATCCAAGTTGGAAATTGGGTCCAGTCATCGACAACATGTTATATATGGTCATTATATCATTACTAAAACAACAAAACTAATGGTTTTCTACGAATTTTACACAGTACTTTATATCCACCCTGTGTAATGCCCTCGTGTGTCTTTCTCCAGCCTGATCCACACTGATCTCCAGCCTTTCCATACTGATTTGTATTTACTTTGATCTAATTAATAATTCCTGAATGGCCAACTGACAATTCAGCCAGAGGTTTGTTGGTCATTTCTGTGCCACATTAGAGCCTGCAAGGGAAGAGATTCTAAACAAAACTGTGGCCCTAGTACACTGGTTTCTGCTAGACAGTCTGTCTAAGTGAAGATTTATGAAAAGGAGTAAGACAAGTCTTATTTGGTTTCAAAGATCCCAAAAGCAGATTATGTTGCCATTGATCATTCACATATTTAAGTAGTCTTCTGGCAGATGATCTGTCTGAATGCTAGGCTGCATTTCTACCACCAGAAGGCACTCTTAAACTAATCGTTCCCTGAAGATTTCACACTAAATGGCCGAACATTTGTGGGCATTCATCTAAGCACTGCACCTAAACTTAATGGCATTATACTGGAGCTACCTCAACCGTTTTTTTGGATGGCAAGCAATACCCTGTATGATATGCTCTCAAACTCTACCATACTGAATGATGAACTCACACGGAGTCGTGGGGGGGGGGGACTGGATGGTCATGACGTAGTTTATGTAAGTGTTTTAAGAATTTTTAAGGTAGGTTATACTATTGATATATACAATATATATTAAATACAGTAACTATTAAATTCCTTGGTTTGTGATTGATTCAACTTTTAATGGATTTGTTGGATCATATCCCCATCATAAATCAGGTACTGCTAGTAATTTATACTTCACTAAAACAGAAAATGGTGTAACCCAAAAACTTCACATTCCATGTTTCCTGGTCTGGATATATAATGCCAACTTAGATGAACTGAGATTTCTATATCCCTGGTTACATATTTCAGCTTCTTCTGGTACATCCCCACAGGTTTCCAAGCCAATTTTGAGATATAATCCCACCAGGAGGTCAGCCATCCAAAACTGTAGCCATAATTATGCCAGCACAACTGAGAATCATGTTTGATTCCTGACTGGGCTGCTTCCTGTGTGAGATTTGTATGTTCTCCCTGTATGTCGCTGTTTTCTCTGGATACTCTGCTTGAGTGAGTATGTATGTGTGAATGTGCCCTCTGATGGCCTGTTGCCTGTTCCAAGACCAGTCCCAACTTGTACTGCTGTATAGAACCCTGCTCCTCATGACCTTGCCCTGGATTAAATGAGTGTAGAAAATGAATGACTGAATAAAATAATTGACATTTTGTAAAATACAATTGCATGCTGTTGCATTAAGGTTAGCCTATACTGAAACTGAAGGCTACAGCTCAATCCATGAAAAATAACATCAGACTGTTATTCCTCCTCCACCATATTTAAAGTTGGTACTATAACAGCAAGCTTTAGTTCTTTTGACAGATTTATAGATCAAACAGCCAGATTGCATAGCATGTATCATTCCCCTTAAGAATGCATTGCCACTGCTCCAGGCTGACACTTGAAGGTGCAAATCACCATATTATCCCTTTGTGCAGCTGTTCAGCAAAGGAAAGTTCCATGCTTTTAATAGATTAAATAAATATATTTAAATATGATTTCTAGCATGCTCCTGGATATTTCCATTTTGCCATATCTATACTAAACATCTGTCTAAAGCATGGTTTATGCTTCTCCGTCGCGTCAACGCAACACTTACGCAGAGCCTCTGCATCGCCTGCCGTGCACCTACAAAATTCCATAACTACACGTCCAAGCATCGCCGTCCACTCTAGATCATAATTTTCTGGTTCATTCTGTATACAAGATGCCAATTGTAAAGTCTATCTACAGTGGCATCAAGAGTTGGATCAAGTTGAGGAATGTCTAATTGAAGAGGTGAGGAAGTATGAACACCTCTATAATTCTTCCTCCAGGAATTCTAAGGACAGTCCTACATTTGATGAAGTTAGATTTGCCTAGACTTATTCAAAGGGTGTACAGACTACCTTCTTCTCTTCCGTTTACCCAGCAATTGTAATATAAGCTCTTGTTGTTCAGTATTGATCAGCTCCAACTCCATCAACATCATCATCGTAGCCATTGCCACAGGGACAGAACCTTCATACACCCCTAGCATTGTGACTGAGAATTTCTTTGCGGCACTATGACATCAATGCATTAAACTATATATTAAAAACGATGGGGTCGATGCGACGGCGTTATCTTTGTGTCGATGTGATGGAGAAGCATAAACCAAGCCTAACAGTTAAACTTAACAGCAGCACCATATTACAGTGTCACACGGAACGTCATTGAGCTCTTCAGTATGACCGGGTCTGCTCATATTATTTCTCTATTTGATTTAAAATAAGACTGCTAGCTTGTTCTGGAGTTCTTTCAGCTTTCATATGCAAACATAATTGCAAGGTTACAAGAATTTACAGCATTTCCATAAAGGTGAATAGCTTTTTTGTAATTTTATAGTCTTTTCTTTATTATCTTTATAGTTCCTTATGTTTCTTTGTATGAATTCCAGAAAATCGCTCTCACTAGAATCTCAGACAGATTTTGTGTCGGATGGTGTTACCATGCCAAGTTAAGAACTGACTCACAACCTTAGTAGCCAAAGTATGTCAGTCCAAACCAACTACACTTTTGAGGAAGGTAAATCTCCAGATTTACCAGTTGCTGACAACTATCAGAGAGAGCACATAAATTAATTGAATGCATTCTAAGTTTAGTAGAAGATTCCTCAGGATATCACACTTATCATTGCAACTCCTAAAAAACATCACATAGCTCCAGGTATGTGAGAACTTGAGACATTATGAATGGTTATTGTTATCAGGGTTTAGTGGTTGTGGCTCAATTTTGCTGTCACTCATTAAAAATCCCATGATTGTTTGTAACGCAAAATGAAAGGTATTCTGTATTAACTGCTAAAAAGAGTGGATGTCAGAGGTATTTCTACAGCTCTGCAGGCTGATGTTCTGACTCGTCTAGAAAATGTTGTGTCAAGTGAAAGGCCTTGGGTCAATTCCAGAAAGCAGGATTTGGTACTAAACCTGATAAAGTGGTGCTTAAAAACTTTATGATTTTCTTAACTTTTGCATAAATATGACCTAAACTGTGATCAGGTTTTTAAAATGTCGATAAAGAGACCCCAATTAAACAAATGAGACCAAAATAATATACTTGATCATTATTTGTTTATGATCCAATATTACATATACAGTGGCTTTATTATTAGCAGTCAATTTGAAGGTAAAATTAGAGTTAGGTGCTTTCAGTCAATGGGATGACTATCAGGTGTGATTAGGCTAACGATTGTATTTACAGAACAGGGCATTATACATGTTTGATATCCATGTATCAAAAACACGTTTCTGGAAGTGTATAATGGTATTAACAAAAAAGCATTCTTAGGACTTTTGCAGAGTTTTTGGAGTTCATCAGGCTGGAAACGGTAACACTCCACACCAGTGCCTAGTCAGACTGAAAAAGGAATTTCAGGATCATTGTTACTTGGTCAGCCAACAAAGATCACTCTAAGAGCTAAGTATGTAATATTTGGGGTGGCAATCATGTTTGGGTGGACAGTTGTCAGTGATGTCATCTAACAGCTCTGTCTGTGTTGATTTTCTTCTGGGTACTTCAAATTCCTCCAACAGTCCAAACACCCAGTTTGAGTGGGTGTATTTGTGCTTGCATGTGTCCTGCAATGGATAGGGTTGGTTACCACCTTAAACCCTGTGCTGTCTAGGTCAAGGCTCCCTGCAACCCAAATTTGAATTAAGCGTGCGTGTATGAAAATAATGAATTAATTAAAATCTGCTTTTACAATTACATTTTGTATTTTTTAAATAATGTTATGGCTCAGTGGTTAAGGAACTGAATTGTGAATAAGTAGGTAAAAAAAAATAAAAGTAATAAATATTTATACATCCTGATATAGTTAAAGATAGTAATAGTAGTGGTTTACTAGACGTTGTCACGCCCACGGGCGGTGCCAGCTACCTAAGCCATGCCTATCACGCTCACATGACCATCTGAGCTCTGAGCTCACTCATTGCGTACACCTGGGACTTGTTTAGCGCCCGTATATAGACTCGCTCCTTGCATTGTACGGGTGCGAAGCCTTAAAACGGTTTATTTGTGTTCACCCACCTGGGCGCGTGCTTTTGGTTGTTCTTTTGTCTTTCGTGTTATCGTATTTCCTTCCAGAGATGTCTACCGCCTGGTTTTGACTGTTATGTTTTCCCTACCGCCTGGTTTTGCCTGCTATGTTTTCTGTGTAGGTTATCATGCACCTTGACTATCTCGTTTTTGTCTGCCACCATGGAAATAAACTCCTGCTGGCACTGCACTCCACGTTTGTCTCTGCTACTTCACCAACCGTTACAGACGTAGTATTATTGTGCAATATATTTGGGGAAGTTTTAAAAAGCCCAGTTTAGTTCTACGACTACTTATTCAGGTTTATAAAAAATTTAATTGGGCAAAAGGTTTTTTTAAATATACATTTTACACATATGACTGGTGAGCAACATACATTTATGTTTAGTGCAGCTTTAACTAATCACTAATAAAAACACTATTTTAACACTATTAATCCCATTTTCATTACTTGACCAGGTGAGGCATTCATACTTATGGTCTGAGTCTGAATTGGTCCAGTAATTACTATTCCCTATAATCTACATACTATATATAGCACTGTTAGCCTATAGGGAACAGAAATGTAAATTATTTGGGTCATTTCCTTATACGGCTTCTCATGGCACACAAGAGTCCAGTGCAACTGCACTTGTATGCATGACATCACTTAGTACTTAATACAACATTGCTCAAATTATAGTGTAAAAACTATGGACACACTGCTTCATTTAGTGCTTTTCTGCAACATACAGTAAATAGGCAGAACAAAAATCCTAGTAAAACCCCTTTATTGTATTTAGTAATACAACAATTGTTTTATATTATTTAATTGTTTATGTGAAACCTTTCCAAGTCCAGCAGACAAAAAGGGAATTGTGACTAAGACAGTGCATCCAGTTACCCATCTATTGTCCTAGATTCAAATTTTTTTTCTTTGAGTAACACTTCACAGCATCAGATTATGTGAATTCCCCCTTCATATATTAATGGGTGCTTCCCAACGTCAAAGCATTTTGCAGATGTTGCCATCATTCAGGTTATGACAGGTAATAACAGTGTTCTTTGTACCAAACAGATAGTAAACATGTAATCGGAGATTTCCTGATTACAGCTCAGGTCTTAATGGTAGCTGTGATACGTTTGATGTAGAGTGAAATGCATATTTTCTATTTAAAAACACACATTTCCTTAGACATACTCAACATGCAGGTTGTGTCACTGCCTCTAGGTAAAATGGAAGACTGCTTGGTGTTTTTAATAGCAGCGTCCTTCCTCTGAAAATAGCAGGTGGTTCAAATATTAACTAGAATTACTTCTCTGGTATGCAGGCAGCCAAGTTCATAAATAAATTATATTCAGTCCACACCACAATTATATGCACCCCTGGTAAAGATAAGTGAAAAGGGTTCAAAAACCTTTTGCTAAATTAGCTTAATTGCTCGCTTAAAAAATTATCCAGCATAAATCCAACATTTAATTGAATCTATGTAAATCTAGTTTGATAAGAGAATCCTTAGAAATAATTTTGAACAAAACTACATGTGCCACAATTATCGGCACCCCTAAATTTAATTCTTTATATAACCTTAATTTGCCAATAAAACAGCATTTCTTTTTCTATAACGTCTTAGAAAATTAAAGAATACAAAAGCAGGAATTTTTTTTTTTGGACTTTTGGACATACATTTGTTTTTGCCCTTATTTACCATTATCTTACATTGACATTTCTGGCATTAAGCAGACTCCCTTATCCAGAGCGACTTACAAGTCATACAGTCTTACAATCCAAGCAATTGTGGGTTAAGGGCCTTGCTCAGGGACCCAACTGTGGCAGAGGTGGGATTT
>JAUZSV010420310.1:0-10803 GCA_034780495.1 Parotocinclus cesarpintoi
AAGTTGTAAGTCGCTCTGGATAAGGGCGTCTGCTAAATGCTGTAAATGTAAATTTTAACCTGAAATGATGCTCGTGAAACGCCATCAAAGTGAATAAATACAAAAAAAGTGTTTTCCCCAAGAACGAAGAAAAGCACAGAATTATGACCCGGTTGAATATTTCGTTTTGAAAGGTCACCTTTCACCCTTTTTTGATCGATCTAAATCCGATAAAGTTCTGCTGAATCAATCCAGCGATGGTTTGCAAATCTACCACGTTTAAAAAGTCATAACTTGGTCCGAGTTCATCCGATTCTTCCAATTTGTTTCCGTTTCCCAAAGCTCTCAGTTTCTAGTTTTAAAAGCATGAAGTCCAAGTTAATTTTCTCCAGGGTTTTTGCCAGAGCGCCTCGTAAAACCGTTCTGAATGAGGTGTACTACACGGGCCGTCCTGCAGATGGCAGTGTTGTGACCGAAATATCACTGACACGATCTGCCCAGATTTACGTTCACATTTACGGGTTACAGCGACTTACAATTGGTCTTACAGTCCAAGCAATGGAGGGTCAAGGGTCTTGCTCAGGGGCCCAGCAGTGGTGGCTTGGCAGAGGTTGGATTTGAACCCTAGACCTTCTGGTCCATGGTCCAGTACCTTAACCACTGGGCCACCACAGATCAAATGCAGTAACTTATTTAATCTTGAATCAGTTTGAATCATTTCAGTATATAAAACAATGCTGAATATCGCAATATCGTATCGTGACGCCACTCCCTTATTTTGGGTAAAATTTTTCCCGTTCGTGTTCGCAGATCTTCTGCTCCAGAGCGTACGACGCCACCACACACTTCGAGACGACCTGCAACGACATCAAGGACATCTACAAGCGCATGACGGGGACTGACTTTGACTTTGAGAACATGAAGCGCAAACAGAACGACGTGTTCGGCGAGGACGACCAGTGAGGCTAGAGGTAGATCGAGGGAGGGGCAGACGGGGGGGTGGGGGGGACAAACGATTTAAGCGTATGAAGGAATCATAAAGGTTTAAACCTGTAGTTACATTCCACACACACACACACACACACACACACACACTTTCACATTATTTTTCATCTCTCCTGCATTCTCAGCGGGGATTCGTACGAAAGTTAGCGCCCCCTGTCTGAAACACACATGCATTACACGGACCAGGAAAAGTTCTGTGCGCCACCATTCTGTCCTAAAACCCAACGCGCTATTTATTTTCACTTTATTTATAGAGCCCTTTTTATAGAAAACACGAGCATTTTCGCAAACCAGACACGATCGGCAGCGGAAAGGAGAAACCCTACCAACAGAAAAAAGCACAGTATGGATGGTGAAAAGGGACAGAATCAGGAAAGAATCCCAACGCTATCTTTCTATTTTATTTATACAGAGCTTTTACGAACGTCTTTGAATCCGAATAATCAGACCTGATGGGCAGTGGCAAGGAGAAACTCAATCTAACTATAATAAACGTAGGTATTTGGGTGGGGGGGGGGGACAAAACAAAACAAAACATGACCATAAACGTGTTTGAAATGAGTCCCTATGTGACCGAAACAACTTTTAATATTGATTTATTTATCAAAAAGTGGGAGAAAAACACAGAAAAAAAGCTTAGTATGGATGGAGAAAAGGGACAAAATGTGGGCATCTTGTTGTTAAATAGCCTAATTAATATTGATAACAAAAGGAACTGATTTATTATACAAAGGGAGGCGTAAACATTAAACTTGAGAGGAGGCACATTATGGATGACGAAAAGGGACAGAATCAGACAACGGTGCTATGAAATGGACTTAAACAGGATAACAACTAATCCCAACACTGTTTATTTTCATTTTATTTATATACGTTTCTTCTGTTGGTTGCTTTGCATCTTTTTCGAACTCAGAACAGAAAGAAAGCCAAGAGGAAGCGTCGGCGGCGCCGTGTCAGTTTACAGCCCGCTTCCCGTTAAGAGATTGGCTGGAATCTCGCCTTGACGAACCCCATTCCCAGTTTGGAGGAACTACAGATGGAACCAGTGCAATATTAGGAGCTGTGGCGGTGCTGTTAGTGGCGTCTGATCCATTAAACGAGTCGTTTGGCTACAATTAATTCGCGAAAACAAACCTGTAGAACAAGAACCCGAAAACTGTGGCCATGTGGAGACGGACAGAAAGCACATTGTGTGGATGACGAAAGGGGACAGAATCGGACTACTTAAGCAGGGATTACAAACGTATTAGTATAGAAGGGGGGATAAGTGCAGGAAGGGCACACGGAGGTAAAGTGAAAAGTCAAAACAGGAAGTATGGATAGCAAAAAGGGACAGAATCAGAGCGTAGACATGATGTTTCTAGTAGATAAAAGGAATCAAATGGGACAAGGGGAAAGAAAGCACAGTGTGGATGGTGAAAAGGGACAGAATCGAGGCAACAATGGCTTTAAATAGACAAATAAAAGAGGATAATAAATGCATTGGTTTATATGTATAGAAAATTATGCTTATATAAGGAAAGTGAAAAGCCAAAAGGGACAAACTGTAAAGTAAGCGCAGTATGGACGGTGAAATCAAACAGCGCGATGGCCGAGCTGACATCCAAATGCATTAGAAGTATTTTTGGATATAAAACTATGCCTTTAGTGCAACACTAATACTAAAAAAATGGGTTTCAGACTATTTTATTCAAGCCTAGTGGTGATTTGGCCAGTTACAGCACTGACACAGTTTTCCAGACCGACCTTAGGGAGCGTAAATATCTCTTTCTCTGACATTTAAAACTTCCTGAATGAACGCTTTGCCCGTCGTTGCGTTGTAAAAGATCTTACCGCGGACGTCCGCAGCCTCTTGGTTTGTCCTTCTGTGTTGGCGGGGGGGTCAGTATGTGTGGGGAGTATCAGCCAGGGGAACTAAGGTGGTATAGTGGAAGAATACCACCCAAAAGCTAGACTTCTTTATCCCGTTCGCCAGGCATTTATGCCTGGTAGTTCCTGATTACACAATACTGTGAATGCTAACGCAGTTTGAAGTAGAATTAACACCTTGTTTAGTCAATAGGAGTAAGGTCAGACTTTTTTTAATGCTTGTTTCGCGGATCCACCGACGATCATATTTGAAGAATACAAAAAATAATTATAATATTGGATACGCCGCAGCACCAATGGTTCAAGTAAAAAAAATAAAATAAAATTTAAAAAAACATTTTATTTTTATCTTTTTCCGCCCTCCGGTGGAGAGCCAACGGTATTGTTCTGTTCATTAATTTTTTTCCCCCATATTCACTTTAATTTTATTGTAGGTTAAATAAATTTTATTTTTAAATAACAATTTATTTTTAGTTCTTCCTTCTTCCTTGTATTGATTCCATATAGTCCTCGAGAAAGTGAAAAGTACTAAAAAATAAAGAATGATTTTTCTTTTTTTTTTCCTCCCTCCTCAGTAGATTGTTAAGTAGGGACATCTGAGGAAAAAGCAATTTAAAAAGTCTGGCCTAATGGCTCTGATCAAACCTCACTTTGCACCTCATATATTCTCCATTCTGGGTGTGAATAGCTAACAGAGATTTACTTTTATAGAATCATTGCTCATCTTTTTAATATTTTATCCCACTATTTTTTTTAAAAGATCAAGCTCAGAAACCAGCATTAATAAAGAATTGCTTGATGGGAAAATCAGGAAGTTGCAATAAGTGGCATTTTTCCCTTGAGTACAAAAGCTTTAACTTCATTTACAAATGCAAATATACCGTCTGTCTCTTTCTAGGAATCACGTTAGGAAGAATGGGTCCCAACGGCAGAGCACTGGTCAACTTCTGCCAGAATCTGATTCAAACCCCTAACGCTTACCTACAAAGCCAAAACAGACCAGCTCATTCTTACCTAATGGCTCTGATCAAGCCTCACTCTGTACCTCATCTATTCTCCATTCTGGGTGTGAAAAGCTGGTGGAGACTTATTTTTTATAAAATCGTCGCTCATCTTTTAAAAAAATTCATTCCACTATTTTCAAGGTCAGACACCAGCATTTATATAGAATTGTTTGATGGAGAAATTGAGGAAGTTGCGAAATTTTTCCCTCGAGTACAAAAGCTTGAACTTCATTTACAAATGCAAATATACCGTCTGTCTCTTTCTAGGAATCATGTTAGGAAGAATGGGTCCCAACGGCAGTGCACTGGTCAACTTCTGCCAGAGTCTGAATGAAGCTGTACTGAGAATCGTAGCCATTGTTATCTGGTACACTATAATCACGATGCTTTTGCTGGGCAGTTCATACGCAGTTATAAGTCTTGTTTCATAAGTCATCACAGCCCAACAACTATGCGTACAAATCTGATCCGTAGGTATTTCCCATTCGGGATCGTTTTCCTGGTGGCCGGTAAGATCTTGGAGATGGACGACCCCTCTGCGATGGGAAAGAAGTTAGGTTTCTATGCCATCACGGTGGTCATGGGCCTCATTTTACATGGCCTGTTTATCTTGCCCGCCATGTACTTTGTCATCACCAAAAAGAGTCCTATAGTGTACATCCGGGGCATCCTGCAGGCCCTGCTCATCTCGCTGGCCACTGCGTCCAGGTGAGTGGACTAAACAGCCGTCGAATGCACAATCACAGTAATGTGAAGACTGAATGAGCTCATGGTTCACTACGTTTGCTCTGCTGCAGCTCGGCCACTCTGCCTATCACCTTCAAGTGCCTCCTCGAGAACAACCACATTGACCGGCGCATCATCCGCTTCGTCTTACCAGTTGGCGCCACGATCAACATGGACGGCACGGCGCTCTACGAGGCCGTAGCGGACATCTTCATCGCTCAGGTTAACAACTACGAGCTCGACTTTGGGCAGATCATCACGATTAGGTATGAGATTCAAATGTGGTCAGTTCATTTGCTAGCTGTAACCTGAAACCCTGAGGGACGTAGGGTTATGTAAGGCTACAGCAATCATGTCTGCTTTGGTAGCATTTCCAATTTTCTTCCCCTCCCTCAAAACAGTGGTGTGTTGTTAAAGCATAGCACGCTTACACAAGCTTCTCGTCCAGTATCACAGCCACGGCAGCCAGTATCGGAGCTGCAGGGATTCCTCAGGCTGGTTTGGTAACAATGGTGATTGTGTTGACCTCAGTGGGCCTTCCAACAGACGACATCACGCTCATCGTGGCCGTGGACTGGGCTCTGTGAGTACACACCCACGAGTAAAACACTTGGGGAAACTTACGAGGCCCCACAGCCTTTCAGCATGACACAATCTTCGGACGTTGGATTTGCGTGTGTTTTAGGGACCGATTTAGGACGATGGTTAACGTGATGGGAGACGCGCTGGCCACTGGTATAATGGCACACATATGCAGGAAAGACTTCATAAAGGAGGGAGAAGAGGTGAGATCTATATAGGATTTATTTGGTTATGGCTATTAAGGTCAGCGGGCAGCACGGTGGCTTGGTGGGTAGCACCGCTGCCTCACAACAAGAAGGTCCCGGGTTCAATCCCTGGGTGGAGAGACCTAGGTCCTTTCTGTGTGGAGTCTGCATGTCCTCCCGGTGTCTGTGTGGGTTTACTCCAGGTACTCCAGTTTCCTCCCACAGTCCAAAGACATGCGTGTTAGGTTAATTGGCGTCTCCAAATTGTCATTGACTTGCGTAGGCAAAACGCCCCAGCTGTGTAACTGGAAACAGCTGCATGCCGGTCCCAAGTGGCAAACTACTCCACCATCCTGCCGAAATACTTCATGGATCACATCGATGAAGGACAGAAATGTGTGGAGATCCATGATCCATCAAGTGACCAAGGGGCGGTTGCGACTGGGCGATTATGGCTGAAAGCTGTATTGTGATATTTTTTCCGTTTCAGTCGATATTGATATTTATTGCTGATGTGTAAAAGTCTTCAAAATATCCTTTAAACATAGAAAAACGTCCTTGCACTGTTTTGTTACATCACGTTGTGCTAAAAAGCTCTTAAATAGTGAAGAACGAGTTCATCACCAGGTCATATTCCCTTAGTCGTTCATCAGCATAGGGAGGATCAATCTTTACTTAATTTAAAGACTAACTTTGTGACTTCGGCAGGCTCCGGGCTTTGGTTTTGGTATCGCCATTTCAGGAGGGCGAGACAACCCTCATTTTCAAAGCGGCGAGACCTCGATCGTCATCTCGGATGTTCTCAAAGGGGGGCCCGCCGAGGGGCTTCTGCAGTAAGTCTTTCCAAAATCCTCGGGTCTTTCTAACCATACAATCTAATAAATGTGATAAAACGTCGTACCTGTCCTTCCTGTAGTGAAAACGACCGAGTGGTGATGGTGAACGCCGTCTCTATGGACAACGTTGAGCACGCCTACGCCGTCCAGCAGCTCAGGAAGAGCGGCAAGAACGCCAAAATTGTGAGCAGCGCCATAGTTTAGATTAGGAGTAATTCTTCAAAATGTCGTTTTTAAAATTTTTATTCGTGTTATTATGTGTAGTTTGTAATCCGTATTGGATGGAACTTAAAAAAAAAAAAAATATTTACATGGTCTAATAAATAAAAATAGTCCAGTATTTATTTGAGTATCTGTACTTTGTTGTGGCTCACCGCTGTTTATATGTATTGTTACTCATTCTGACAGACCGTCCGGCGTAAGCGGAAGGTGCAGATCCCGGTGGCTCGGCTTGGGGACAGAGAAACGATGTCGGAGCGCGAGGAAGACACGGAGGACGAGGAGTACGCGGGGCCGGGCGCGAGGGCCGGCGCAGGCTCGAGCAAACACAACGAAAGAAGCGGCAGCATGGGACGGAGAGAACACAGCGCCTCGCCACGGTCCGACAGACGCTCGCTCAGCTCCACCGGCCCGCCCCGACCTGCCAAAGTCACACTAGTGAAGTCACGCAAGAGTGAAGGTGTGGGCCCATGGGAATTTTTTTTTTTTTTATTGTTCATCCCCGGGTTATTAATCACGCCTCTTTACACAAGCTTCACATCAGCTGGATTTTAAGGCTCCATCGCTTGGGGTTGCTTAGATGTTTGGTCCGGTCCGGTCCAGTCCAGTCCAGTGTGGGGCTGGCAGTAATAATATTGTAGTAAAGACCTATATGAAACATGTTATTCTATTCAGTATCCTTTATCTCTTATCTATTTGTTTAGTGTCTGGTTAGTTGATTTGTTACTTTCCTTTGTGTTTAATTCTAAGCTGCCCAAGCAGATCGGTCCCTTTTTGGGTTAAGGAAAAACAATCCGGATTTACATTTATATTTATATTTAAGACATTTAACAGACGCTCTTATCCAGAGCGACTTACAACTCATACAGCCTTACAATCCAAGCAATTGTGGGTTAAGGGTCTTGCTCAAGAACCCAACTGTGGCAGAGGTTGGATTTGAACCCTGGATATTCTGGTCCATAGTCCAGTGCCTTAACCGCTAGGCCACCACAGTTCAAACCGTACAAAACATAAAAGCAGAAGGAGAACCAGGATTCTATCGCAGGCTTGGTTTAAAGCTCCGTTTTTTTTTAAATCGCCTCTTATTTTTCTGTCCAATAAATCAGACTGGGTGTGAAAAGACCATTAGTGGAGTGTTCCTAATAAAGTGAGTCATCACTGAAAATGTCTAACCCTCTGAATGCACATTTTCAGGGAATTAGACACTGACATTTATGTGGAGGGATCGCCATGACTGGAATGTTTTGCTTTCCTGATTACACGGAGGAGGCCGAGTGCTGTTCCTCAGAACAATGCTGTTCATTCTTCATAGCTCACCAACTAACGTGTGTGTGTGTGTGTGTTGTATATAGAGTACGGCCTGCGTCTGGCCAGCCACATCTTCGTGAAGGACATCACACCTGAAAGCCTGGCGGCTCGTGATGGGAACATACAGGAAGGAGATGTTGTGCTGAAGGTACGATTAGAGCGAAGGCGAGCCGGAGAATGCACCAAGGTGGGAGAGGTCATTTCCAGTGAAATGGAGGAGGATGACAGGAACACGAGATTAGTTCCAGATGTACCCTGCGCTGACTCGGCTCACAGCCCATAGCATACAGCACTGTTCAAAAGTCTTAGGCCACCATTAGATCAGACATGCCGTTGTTTTAGCAACGCCATCACACGTAATGACCCTGTGTAGTTATTTCTCGGTCCCTTAATCAGACCGTCCCTTACCCTTGATCGGGAAGGGTAGCAGCCAAGAAACGTTATTTGGAAGGGGTACAGGGTGAAGACGTCCTAAAGCTCTGTCCTGTTCTACTCAATTTACACGTTTTAATATCTCCAGATCAACGGCACAGTGACTGAGAACTTGTCCCTGACCGACGCCAAGAAGCTGATTGAGCGCTCGAAAGGGAAGCTGAAAATGGTGGTGCAGAGAGACGAGAAAGCGACGCTCCTCAACATTCCCGACGTGGACGACAGCATTCCTTCAGGCAACTCCGAGCGGGACGGTGAGGGCGCTCGTTTAAAAAGTTGTCACTTTTACCTGTGCCTCCTTTTCCACGCTATTCTCAGGGCTTATTGGAAATAAAACCACCGACCACGTTGGTTCTTCAGTTAAGAACACACAAGAACAGTCGCACACTGTAGAACCGAAATATAAATGCGCCCAGTGGAATATAACCATACCTCACTGGCTGCACACAACCAAGAAGCAGTGAGTCCCAGAACCAGGGAACTTTAAACAGACTACAAACTTTTGACAATTGCATAAATATTGCAATTAATATATCACACCTTGCAATAAATATTCCTGAAAAAGTATGGTAAGAAATTATACGTAACAATGAAAGGATGATCAAAATAACAGGGTTTATGACACAAAAATGCAGGTTTAAACTTTTCAAAATCTGATCAGCTTTTTACTTCCTATTAGAACCTATTAGAAACGGAATTTCGGATTTGGGTCGTTAAAGCAAACGGACGTCGATTGGATGCCGGTTAATCGGATCTTACCTGAATTAACATGTTTATGCGTTGGGACTGTAATAATATTAGATGAAGTTACGTTAGGTGCTATAAAAGAGGGAATTTCCATTTTTATTAATTGGCTTAAGAGTCGACTCTTTTGTTTTTGAACTGAACTTGATTTGGATTCTTTCCAACAGATATTTCAGAGATTCATTCCCTGACGTCAGATCATTCCCATGACCACTTGCGTGGCAGTCGTATGTCCCCAGACAAACGCTCCGACCCTTCAGACCTCTCTCGCCAGTCTCCCCAGCAGATCAGCAACGGAAGGTGAGGGTTTTAGAATCGTTTTAGAACTCGTGTGTATTTTAGCCTGAAACCTTGTGAAATGAGTTTGATTGGGACATTGGGATCGCATCGTCCCGTATTGTGTTTTGAAATACAGTCGAATCCGGTTAATGGGACCACATTGGGAGGCGATCGTTTTGGTCCTAATAACCGGCTGGTCTGATTAAACAACATGCCCTATGTTACAAGACGGGACGTGCTATGTAACATATTAAATGTTTATTAAACCTTTATTATACGATTTACACGTATAGCGAACATACAAACAAGAACTACTGTTGCTTATGAACTTTATTCATTGAAAAATAAATTTGCAAACATGTTTTTCTAAATGATTTACAACACAATGTATAGGTACTCTTATTGTAATATTGGTAATATTGTAAAAAACAAGTTCTTACTAAATACCAGTCAACGTTTGAAGAACTTAGCCAGTGTGATTTGATGCGCTTTAGCTGTGGCTAAGTGGCGACTTGTGGCTTGTTTTTGTAGTAAATGGAAATGTTAGGCAAAGATCTGTAGGTGGCAGTAAAAGGCTGGGGAAAAAACTCTGGAGTTTCGGGAAATTATGCCAGAGACAGAGTTTATTCATGGATATTACATACTGTACACGTTCTTTGGTCCGATTAAGCGGAATTTTGGTCCAAATAAGCTAATAAAATTGCATGTATTTACATGTTTGGTACTTTAGGATTTGGTCTGAATAAGCGGCTGGTCCCATTAACCGATGGTCCTATTAACCGGAAACGACTGTATACAAATAGGTTCACATTCAGTCATTGAATCTCTATTTCATCTGGCTGATCTTCCATGTTGTTTCAGAATACTGTCTAGCAATACATTTTTGGTTTAAATGAAACAAATGTCTCGGTTTGGTATATCATCCTCTTAAGTGTTACGGCTTTTCTCTTCACAGGGTTGCAACAATGTAATATTGTATTTTACGTGAATATTTAGAATTTTCATAAATTAAAAATGCAGCGCCATTAGTGATGCTGTGTAGATGGTAGCATTCCGCTCATACATGTATGTATGTACCCTATATATTTACAGTACAGTAGCATAAAAATACTATGTGACTATGGTAATGTCTGGTCAACAACCATTTCAGTCAACGGCCTGTTCACAGTCAACGGCCTGTTCACAGTTCAACGGCCTGTTTACAGATAGTAATGCGTTTGTTAAACGGCACATACCTGTTTAAACCTTGTTTAAATCTTCTTTACCTAGATGCTTCATGTCATGTTAAGAATGTCACATGGCTTTATCTGTTTTTCTATATATAGGTAATGGGTGTGGTTGGACCATCCAGCGTAGCAGATGGTCTGCCTTTGCTGCACTTAAGCCCATATCTTTCTCCCCCTCTACCGTTCAGTACCGCTGTGGTTCGCTTAGTGGCAATGCAGATACAGGTAATGCAGAGTTTTAAAGTATATATGTCATTTAAATCCAAATGCCTATATTTTCATTGTACAGTTATACAATTATTATCATATACAATTATGGATTGCGGCAGCATGGTGGATCGTTGGGTAGCACAACTGCCTCACAGCATGAAGGTCCCGGGTTCAATCCCAGGGTGTAGCGGTCTAGGTC
>JAUZSV010420321.1:0-10803 GCA_034780495.1 Parotocinclus cesarpintoi
TGGAAGGTGGTCCGGACTCGACCCTGGAGCCTGGGGATTAAGCTTCGTGTTTGAGTCACTTGGGTTAGAGTTTTGGTTCGACTAAGATTCGGTGTGCAATGTTCAGCTTTCCTCAGTTCTGGCCCTCTCTGAACCCATCTGTAATCTGTCTCGAATGCTGCTGCCGTTGTAGGGAATGTAGCCAAAAGAAATAAAGGTTCCAAAATGCTATTTTAATACACCTGCTTTGGGTGCTTTCTTCGTTGTAAGGTGTGTGTGATCATTTGGTTATACTGAAATGACGTGTTCTCACTCGCTACACACCGAGCTAAAAAACCTCAGCTGGATTTGTATGTCTTTTTAATTTTGAAAGTGACAGAATAAAAATAGCATTAATGCTCCCTAATAATTCCACAGTGACGTTTTCTCTGTTAATTCTCTGAGGTGTTGACAGAACTGTGCCGTCACTTCGGTGTTTTAACATCTCTAAACGATTGAGTGACTTTTCTGTGACCATACACTCATGATTCAATTCGATTCAAAATACTTTTTATTTCATTTTTTTTTTTACAGAGTGTAAAAAGTGCACAATTTTTTCAAAAACCTTATTCCAAAGAAACCTAAATTATAATTATTGGAATGATAAATAAAACAAATGAGTGAAAGCGATCCTTTTGTTACCTTCTGAAGAGAAACAATTACAAATAATGTATACTTGAATAAAAAGATTACAATTATTGTGGGAACATGTCAAATGACTGCACCTTCTGGTGGTCAAAAAATGCAGTTACATTAGATGGCGTGATTAACAGAACTCCTCTTAATTTGATGGAATCTAGATTTTTTTGTGTGTGTGTTCTGTACATATGTGTTCATTAAGATGAATTGGACCCCCAGCTGATTTTACGATTTTGAAAAATGCCTCCCTTTGATAATACTGAAATCACTGTTTGATGCAAATTCAGAATTATTTCTATATGCTTTAGCTAAGAACCCAAGTAAACCAGACCTAAAACAATGCAAGAAAAAAAAAATACCTATAAAACGGGTAACAATTGCAAACTAAATTTTAAATTGCTTATCCATGATCCAGTGGCAGCAAACAACTGTCCCTGCAATGCTGCACCTTCTCCCCCTTTCAAGATCAGGGAACGTTCAGATACTCCAGAACTTTCAGCCTTTTATATAGTGCATGTTCACTAATTAAATAAAAGTTGTTTTTGCATTGCAGTTGCATTATAAAATAACTTTGAATTGTTTGCTTTTATGATTTTGTTTAATTAAAAATTCATTCCTATTCATTTTGAAATTTCCCCTTTCTGGGAGAAGTGTATATTTCAAAGTTTGTTGAGCTTCTGGTGGTATCAGAGCAACTTAATCCATTACCTCGGCAGAAAACATTCGAATAATAAACGTGTACAGTCGATTCCGGTTAATCATCGGGACGTGATCGTTTTGGTCCTAATAACCGGCTGGTTTGAGTAAACGAACGTGCCCTATGTTACAAGACGGGTCGTGCTATGTAACATATTAAATGTTTATTAAACCTTCATTGTACGATTTACACGTATAGCGAACGTGCAAACAAGAACTACTGTTGCTTACCAACTTTGTTCATTGAAAAATAAATTTGCAAACAAGTCATGCGAAGCATAAAACTGTAAAAAAAACAAGTTCTTACTAAATTCCAGTCAACGTTTGAAGAACTTATCCAGTGTGATCTGACGCGTTTTCTTGACAGACTGCACAGAATCGAGAAAGTGGTGGGAGTGTTCACTTCCCGCTGGTTTCGCTCTTGTCAAACTTTTCGGAATTCCTGACCTTTGATAAAAGCATAAATTCTCCCGGGGATCCCAAAAATCCTCCCATAAATCGCTGACCCACTTTGCATACGCTAGGTGGCGACTTGCGGCTATTACTATATATATAATATATAATAAACACAGATTTGTTTCGGTACATTAAGGTTTGGTCCGAATAAGAGGCTGGTCCCATTAACCCGTGGTCCAATTGACCGGATTCAACTGTACTCTTTTTCCACTGATCTTTATCCCAATCTTGTAAACTTTACCCTGTCTTTGCCATTTTCACCGTCATCCTTTTCCGAAGGCTTTTTTTTTGGCTGCTACTCTTTCAAAAAGGCCATACCTGATCAAACTTCTTTAATCTTTAAAAGGATCAACTTGGCATCCCAATGAAGCTGCCAGATGCTGCTATTGCTCAAGTCTAAGAGGAGGTCACACTAAACACTTGCCACTGCCAAATACAGAAGCTGTTTCCTTTTTTACAGTTTTACACATTTGCTGTATTTCCTGGTTGTACTGTAATAAAAAAAAAGTCTGATAAAATGTCATATTGACTTGGATTTAAGCACACAAAGACTCGTACAACAAATAGTTCTGCTCGAAAACGGATTTTTAAATGTAAGTGACTGTGTAAAACAGTACAACACTCTGCATGTATCAAGAGAGAAGAAAGAAAAAAAACATTGGTTTTCATCAGTCTTAGAAATAAATTATTTTCCTTTCTTAGAATACATTTACCTTTGATAGAAGGTTGATTTTCTATCATATTTCAGTATTAAGCTATTTAACCTGTCAATGTCAATATTTTTTACCCAACTCTACCAAGGGTGCAAAATATTCTTTAATAATAATCCAGTTTATTATGGTCCTATTGGGTCTTTAAGATGATAGTAACTTTAGACTCCTGAAGATTGCTTTGCATGAGGTTGATGTGGCTATAAAGGATTCATAGACTGGGAAGAGGTGGTACAGTGCAAATGGAAAATGCATCACATTTGGGTGTGTAAAAACATTTTGTCAACTAAGTAGCTGATTTTGCAGTTGTATTAATGCATATAGTCATATGAGTCTAACAACAGTGGCAAAAATCTCAGGCTACAGGAAATTCTCATCAGAATTGTGACCAAAAGACAAAACCGAAGGAAAGGGTCCTCTTGCATTATCAGGGCATTGCTTCCTGGCAAGAATGACCTCTGCAGGTCCTTTACAACTAATTTCAGAAAGACACTTCGCAGGGAATTGCATACCATAAACATATGGAGCAGAGTGGCATACAATAGGCCAATTGGCACAAACATTGGTTGCCTGAAAAAGTAATATCAGGTCAGTTGAATCTCAATTTCTGCCTGTAAGTGAATAATTCTAGGTGCGGTGTATATCAAAGACCCCAGGAAGCCTTCAATGAGGACTGCGTGCAAGGCTTGGTTCAAGCTGCAGGAGGTTCTGTGATGTTCTGAGGGTGCTTTACATGGATGCAAATGGGTTCTTTGGTAGATGTATCAGTAAATTTAAACCACAATGTCTACATTGAGCTGCTGGACAACCAGAATTTAGCTCATTTTTGAAGAGTTCATGTGGATAAATGACAAGAGGAACACACCTGGACTGGCCTGAACAAACCCCAGATGTGAATCCTTTTGAGAATATGTGGAACTACCTGGAAAAAGGTTTAAGACACCAAGGTCAGGCAAATTCTAGTCCAAATGTGCAATTCTTTGATGCAAGAGAATTTAACATTGACCCCGCTTATATCCAGAAAGTTATCCAGTCCAAACCAAATCGAATCACGGCTTGTATTTGTGCTTATGGAGGTTTTACAAGCCATTAGGCACGTTTCAGTCACAAGTGACTCATTTTTTGTCTGGTGAACTTATTTAATGTAAAAGTATTTTAAAGGCAAGACTGCAACAAGTCCAATTACGCGCAGCATTCCATTAGCTCTTATTTTAGTCGCACGTGTTTCTTAATGTTTGATTTGTTGAATCGTCCCTCTTTTATTTTAATAAAGCCATTTTGAATTCATGCGCTGAGAAGTTAATCTGGCATCTTATCTTTCTAGTGATGTTCAGGGATGTGTTGACTTAGAGGTTATGTAACATCCTCTCGGTGTGATGAACTTCCTCATAGTCCTGCATGCACAAAGGGTAATCCACAGCCTGTGAATGGAGCTGCAGGTGTGCACTCAGGTAAATTCCACCCATAAAGGGGAAAGGGTTTACAATGTAATTGTCAATATGTTGCTTCCTATCTGCTATTTAATTCTCCTTAAGCGCTAACCATCTGTCTCCATTGGTACACTCAGTTTGGGGGAAGTTATTGGAAGACGTTAAGCAAATAAAGGGATATACCATTTAAGCAGTGAAAAGGATTGGCAGCGGGACAAAACAAAACGTGGCGGGACACAAGAGGAACTTGAATTAACCAACCCTTTTTAAAAGCAAACACATTTCCCTGGCCGTAATTGAATTTGTAAGTTTTTGTTAAGGAAACCTTTTGAAGCGAGCTATTCATATCGGACCGTGTCAGGCATGATTGTCTTGCAGTTTTGAAGATCACGTCCATCTGGATGTGACATTGATCTGAGCCCCTGCAGGCCTGTCTCACTCTGTTTGCATGCTGTTAAAGAGTTGAGGTCATGACCCATGACCCATAGGCTGGCCGTCCCCAGGTCACTATTCTGCAAATAGTTTATTCAGTTGGTAAGACTTGGGTTCTTGGATGTACCAGAATTTTTGGGCACGTATTACCCAAATGATGGTAGGTAATGTACATAATGGCATGATGTTGAAATAATAATTTATTATTGCCTTTTGTATATTGTTGTGTACCTTTGTACTATTTAATATGGGTAAAGTTTTATCTCACTAGAGGGCTGTGTGTATAGATGCAATTTATTGTCATTGCTCAGTGCAAGTACAGTGCAACAAAATGCACATACACACAATCACATTTATTGAACAAGAAATCTTTTATGTAACGTATTTCCTGTTGTATTAGTGACATGAGCAGATATTTCAGAAAAAAAACACGTAGCACAGAGTAGCACCAAAGTGCATATTCAACTCTGGTGTGCTACTTTGCAAAGATACAGTTCTTATTCTTAACGCCACCCATTAACTGTGGTGTGTCCCTTTTCAACCACAAATAAAAACATTTTTCAAAGAATCTGGAACTACCGACTTTTTTTTACTGACTTTTTTACCAACTACGACTTTTCCGCGACCCTGTTCTTGATTAAGCATAAGAAAGTGAATTAATAAGGTCACCTGTGACTGTGCTGCACCATGTGCACTGCAAAAACTGTTAATTCTTGCATAACATCATCATCCCTGTGGTTATAAGGAGCACAGCACCGGCCAGATGCTGCTTAGCATTCAGTCTACTTAGACTAATGCCGCATGCGTTACATACAACTTTCTGCTGCAATGTTATGCATGTTATAACTTTTGCTGTTCTACTATACAAAGACTAATGTATCTGCCAAAGTAATGTTAGGGTAAGTAGGCCAATTACAGATAAAAAATTATTAATAATAATCGGACGGTATGTGAAAAAGGACATGCATGTTATGTGGCACATACTTGTAGTTGTTCGAATTGTTTAAGTAACAACGTTGTTCAGAAAATGTAAGTTAATTTAGGGTGGAGTCAATACAAATAGATTCAAGTAACACTAGGAGTGAATGAGACCACTGACAAGGAGAAGAGTTCAAGACTGGATTCTTGTTAACTGTCCGTTTCAAAAACATGAGGGAATAATGGAGATACACTCAATGACCTGATTATCAGGAACAGCATTCTTTTCCTTAAAAGTACCCGACCCTATCAGTCGTTCTTTTAGATACTAAGTGGAGCATAATATTCATCATGTGCCAGTGTGCAACTTTAGAGCAAACCGTAGCCCTTGGCATTCATTCCACCACCACGTGACCAGTTCTGTCCCTTGTGGAACCTGTGACCACTTGAGGAACATACCATTACAAGGTTTTAAGACTTAATCCCAGGACACACCTCAGCCTGATAAGCTTTGACCTCAGGGGGTGTTAGTATTAGTCGTTGCGCTCACAAATTTGTAGGCTTTCATGCTAAATTGCATGATGTAGAAGATAGCCACTGATAGCAGCATCTTGCTCTTTCTTTAGCTTTCAAACAGTTGCACACCTGAATAGCTCTTAGCCAGATTCAGAGTGAAAAAAATTAAAGAATAGACAGTCATGTACTGTTGCTATTCTGTCAAGGGGAAAGCCGATGGATACTTTTATTTGATGGACACCTACAAAGCTTTGATAGACAGTATTACGAGCAACATGGACCATCAGCCAGATAAAACACAGACTCAAAGAGTGACTGTGAATCAGATTATAGTGTTATCGTTAAGAGAGAATGTATATGATTTTAAAAAGAGTACTTTTTACAATAGGACAGGCACAGGAACCCCATTTCCAACCAGTTTGAACATTCTTATGTCTAAAGGTGTGCAAGCACCTTGAATCACTGTGAATGACGGACTTCTGCTCTTTAACTCCCACCTCTGCTCATGGATCCACAGCATTGACTGGCTGTTGAGGTGACCAGCTGTTTACGGCTGCAACGTCCGGAGTTAAAATACATTATTTCCTATTAGAATTCATTATTATTCATTATATAATGCTGTTAAAGTGAACAACGGTTGATAAGATGGACATTAAACGCTTCATATCTGTACCAGTTTGCTTTGTCATTAAAAATGACTGCCCTGTAGTTGCACTTTATTAATCATGCCAGTCTACTAATCATGTTTAACAGCTCTCTGCTTCTACACATTAACTTCTGAAGTTGGCACCTTGTGTCTTTGTTGAAAGAAAATTGCAGTGATTATATAAACATTGTGACATTTGATGCAGCAACTATGTTAGGCAAACAATACAGAAAGTGTTGGATCCAGTTTTATGAACTGATTTACATATTTTATTGTAAATGCATATGTTTAAAAAGTTATCCGGATACAATCCAGCTTCTAGACGCACGGAATCCTGTGTAAACAGGATCAAATACGTTCTGATGTTAGAACTGCTGTAGTTAAGGCAGGTGGCAAGATAAAGAAAAAAAGATGAAGCGAGCAGCTGAAAATTTCTTCACCCTTTCCGTTCAGGTCCACACAACCTGCCTTGCACCTGCTCAGAGTTGAACTTTGACAGGGCAGGTGTGTAAAGGATATGTTCTACGATGCAGTCGGCTTAAAAAGTGGTCAAAGTGCAGAAAACAGCTGCCTAGTTGGAGCAAACACTTGTTATTTTTCTGTAGCGTGACGCTTGCTGACTGTCGATAAGGTTATTATCAAGGAGGTGCATGGTGAGGTGTGAGGGTATCCACCTAAGTGACCCAGAGGCTTTCTTTACTGATAACTCTCTCCCAGCACAGTCATGGGTGAGGAAGGAGGAGGCCCCTGATTATCAGGTTCTGCACATGAACAGCTGGTCATCTGGATCTTTTTCCTCTGAACATGAGATGGGTGGGATATTACCACCCTCTCAATTACTTGCTTTTTACAATTTGTCAATGGGAAGCCCATAACGAAGAAATGGGTAGGTATTAAATAATACAAACAATATTAGTGCTAAAGCCATTAACCTTTAAGTGACCCAAGGTTATTTCATTGTTCTTACAGATGGCCGTAATGTCATCTTTTTTATTATCTTTCAAAACATTTGCTTAACCCATATCAATAAAGATATACAATCTGACCACTTAAAATCGGACAACGCATACGATCATTGAGCTAACAGTGTCTTTTTAATATTTTCTGATTTTGATTTTTAAAGAGTCGGTTCATTTTTGTGCTTCTCACACTAGCTGGACACAGTCGGTCGCTGTTCGGTATTATAAACATTTGAACCAGATACCATAAGGCATCAACAGGTTATTTTCCAATAAGGATTAAGGTTGTTGGACATTTTTTCATGTGATTTATTTGACAGTAAATTGGAGGTGTTACTAGGACAAAATCTCTGGGTGGGCATTTGAATAAATTGGATGGGCAACAACAAAATAAGTTTTGCTTGTTTGTTTGTTTGTTTGGTTCGCTTAACGTCTCTATTGGCATCAGTGGTCATTCTCGGCAACACACTAAAGGTTATATCTACACACAAGTTAATGCCAATTTAGAGTAATAAATTAACTTACCATGCATGTTTTTGGACTGTGGGAGGAAACTGGAGTACCTGGAGTAAACCCATGCAGACACTAAGAGAACCTACAGACTCCACACTGTAATTGTAAGGACCCAGAACGCTCCACCCTGGGATTGAACCTGGGACCTTCTTGCTACCACAATAAGGTATAAAAACTAGATCATAGTTTAATTTTGAGAGTTGGCAAAAGGAATTCAAATACAGCATCCAGTTTCTGAATGCATTTATATGAAGCAGAGATGAAAATTTGAGAAAATATTAAACATTTTGGTTTAGATATACAGGATGGCCCTTTTTTCATTTTCTTTGTGCTTCCCTAAATTCCATTTTTAATAAGTAAAATATATACATTTGATATTAAAAAGTACTTCTTTAATTCTCCAAAAAAATGTTTTATATTAGGTAAAAAAAAAAAGAATTTTTGATATCAAAGCAAACTTTTTTACATTGAAAACCATGTAGAAATTCTTACTACACAAATACTAATGCGATTTTCCCAAGATAGCGGGACGATGATCGAATTATTCTTAGATGGTTCTTATCTGTGTATTGTATATAGGATGTAGTAATTAGGGAGCCGTTTTGGACACAGCTCAAGTACAGATGCCTCATATTGTCATAATATGGAAATGTGAAATGTGAAAAAATGGAAAAAAATTTTTTTATCAGCAATGAAGTGCTAAGACTCGAGCGTGATTCCTCCTCAGATCCACCTGAAGACATTTTGTGACGGTTTGTGCCCACGATGCATCGTTACACCCTTGTTTCCTCTCCAAAACAAACCTTGACTTTGCCCATATGGCAGTCAGGTGCTTGCCCAGACATTTGGAGGTTAATTTTCAAGCTTGGAAAATCAGGTTCTCTATCTATAAAATCTGATTAAAACGTCCTATGTACATTAACCATTTGAGCGAGGGACTGTGAAACGAGAAGGAATGAATGTCATAAGCTCTACAAAGGGCATTGTGGAGGCACGTTGACAGCTTTGCCATGAAAACTATGAAACCTCGGTGGCCCTCAGCCTTTTTAATCATTCACCTACAGGAATGTCTTTTTTTCCCATGGCCTGCTGGGCTTCACCATGTTAGGCATTTCTCACCTAACCAGCAAATTCTTGGTTAAGCAAACATAGATTGACCTTTTTGGAGTTGTACTAATCCTTTGATTTTTAATCCTTTTGTGTTTTTCTTTCACTCACATATGATGTCTCAATATTTTTGCCCACTGACATTTACAGGATAAAACAGTAGGCCTGTGCATGTTGGTCCTACACTAGTACTTTCCATGGGCTTATGTTTGCTACAGCTAGAGAGTCATTTTAAAGTATGAATTATTTTGCAACGGCTGTTTTAGGGAATTATTAGATTAGATATACCGTTGTTTTAGCAATTATAAAATGACCATATATAACTATTTAGTCTCTTATTAGAAAACATCCAGAAAATACAGGAAATATATTTGCAGTATTAGAAAGATTGAAAAAGTATGAAAACATTTAGGCTACTGTGGCAAGTATTTTGGGATTGTGGTAGCCTAGTGGTTAAGGTACTGGTACCATAAGGTCCAGGGTTCAAATCCCACCTCTGCCAAGCTGCCACAGTTGGGCCCTTAAGCAAGGCCCTTAACCCACAATTGCTTGAATTGTAAAACTGTATCAGTTGTAAGTCCCTCTGGATAAGGGCGTCTGCTAAATGATGTAAATGTAAATGGGTACCAATACGATTATAACAAGGTTCCAGTTCTTAGAATGTTTCAGTTATATGCTTTATTATTATATAGTTATATAGTTTTTTTTTCCAAACTGACGACATTGCTTTGTTACCTACCTGCTCAACATTATATTGCTGTAAATTGGTATCGGGTGCTATGTATTCTAGTAGTTTTATGCGTACGTCAAGCGGTATCGGACCAGATAGTGGTACCGGTGCATCCCTAGTGATCGTTAACACAATGTCAGCTGCCTTTGTAAAAATTGTTTTCTATGTGCAGCACAAGTAGTTAAAAATAGCCAAATTGGATAATCAATAAACCTGTAAGGCGTAGGCCTCATGGTAGTGTGCCCAAATGATGAAAAAAGCACAAGGTATGGACAGCCTGAAGTCCGCTGTGCTGTGCCATGTTGGGCACCATTATTATATTATTCATGTGGGGAATATGATGATCAGCATCCCACACTGGTGACCAGTAGACTCGCTGCATCAGCATCCAGCACGTGTGACGAGCATACTCGCTGTCCTAGTTGTAACCACACACTATAAACCAGTTGTAACCACACACTATAAAAGTTTAAAAAGACCTTTAAAAGTTAATGCACCTTTAATAGCCTAAAGCCTGACACCCTTTTATTTCTAAAGACAGCTTTTATTCACAGAGTCTGCAAAGGCTGGGATGTTACATTGTCGCTCTGTGAAAGACTCCAGCTAGATTTCTTTTGAGATTATTTCAAAACGTTAAAAAAAAGCACAGGCTGTGAAAGTGCCTAAATTTAATTTATTACAAAAAAATGTTTGCTTTGTCCAAAACAAAGAAATTATGGACATATATGGCCATAACAAATAGCAACCTAAATGATACACATAACCTTGTGGCATGCAGAATGGCAGAGCAATGTGTAACACCAGTGACCTTATATTCATTTACTTACCTAACTTTACAGTCTTATCTTTATACACTGCTCACAAAAATTTGGCGATATTTCTTTAGTATTTGTGTGCGGTGACTTGTGTATATATATATGTGACTGGTGTTGAGATAACCTTGTGTATGGATATAACCTCGTGTGTGTCGCTTACATGTCCACTGATGCCGATAGCGACGTTAAAGAAGCCAAATTAATAAGTAAATTAATAA
>JAUZSV010420332.1:0-10802 GCA_034780495.1 Parotocinclus cesarpintoi
TAGCATTAACGATGACCCAGCCCCGAACAGCACCAAGAACCACACCTTTATAGGACGTGAGGCAGCTGTTCGAGATCCTGGTCATAATGAGGCAGAGGATAAAGCGTCATCCCCACCGATGGCTCTGTAAGGGCGATCGGCACGGACGACGACAAGCTCTGGGAGCGGGTAGCACCCTAACAATAGAGGATTGTGATTTCTTCTATAACAATGGCACAACTTCATAGGCGCTAATCTACCCAGATGATTCCCCATGCAGAACCTAATGATCAAGACTGTGCCTCTGTCACACTGAGTATGGTCAACACAGTGTGAGAGCTGATATGCGAGTGCCAGACCTGGCATGCTCACACCAGCCCAGCCCAGCCCAGCTCAGATTTAACTAGATTGATCACCAATTACAACAAATTAACCTTAGAGAGCGTCTGCCACAGGAAACATTTAACCAATTTATTCACTGACCCGACATACGGCAACATGATTAGCCAGTGCACATCAATAGGCTTTAATGGCCTTATTGGATTTTTGACATATTAAAAAGCTCACCATTTTGCCAGTGGAACAAGTAGCTATATGTCAGAGGCTACCTGCAGCTCATTTAGTTAGAGTGGCCTATGTGGTCTCTAGATCTTACCCTCCCTCTTCTGGCCAAGAGCAGACACAGACCTAACATGTTTATTAAGTTGCTGGTTTCCTCAGCAAATTGGGCAATAATTATAATAACAGTGGAAGAAATTCCAACTAAATAGAGATAAACGAAATAGAAATAACCTATATTATTAACAACAATGTGAATCATTGTTTCACATGTTTTACTGTTCTGTACATATATTAATAACAACCATTTTCATGAAGTACTACAAAGATAAAATGTGTGGGAATACATATTTCTTCATGCTCCTCTTTTCTGAGCCAGTCCCAGTCTGTATTTTTAAAACACCAGGGCTTGACAAGATCTGGACTAAATTATAATCAGCTTTTAGTGCTAACCTCTTAGCTATGTGCTAACATTAACTAATGATTATCTGATAGAATGATGCTGATTAACTTGTTTTATATTTATACTGACATATTTGGAAACAAATTCTGTTGGTAAAAAACTGTTTAAAACAGAATGACTCATTTCTTTGCAAGACCAATGCGAGCTACATCTACTTTACTAGAAGATAGCTAAGCAGGCTGTGAGTGTGGCTGTGGTGTGTGAAATCAGACTCTGCGTACTAAATAGCAAGTTAATATAGTAATAACGTCCATGTTTTTGCGCTAATTTGACACACATAACAGTTTAGTATGGTTATGTACAGTTTTGACACGGACAAATCATGGATATTGTATTCTTAAAAATAAAATATTTATTGATTTTTTTTTCAGAAAACAGATCCTCTAGAAATATATAATTATTTAATAATATATAATATTAATATAATATAATATAATATAATATAATATAATATAATATAATATATAATATATACAAAAATATTATTTTATAATTATAAATATGTTGTGTGCACTATTGCATACAGATAATGAGAATATGACATGGCAAACCTGGATACTAAAATATTTCTAAAATATTAAAATTTTTGTAAATTTGTGACAAATGAAAGTTAACGCAGTTAATAATTACTAGTGTGGGAGAGCAGGCAGATGTGGGGCACAATCATGTGACTGTTGAAAATGCAGAGCTGTTGCGGTGGCATTTTACCAGTTTGTTAGGTTTGTACATAAAGTAAACTTAACTTAAGTAAAGCACTATTCTTATTCAGCAATCCAGATAACAAAACATGTCGTTTTCATTTAAAACAAATTATAGGTAAAGTTTACCGTGCCCTGTAAAGTGAGAAAATATCTGTTGCGACCTCAGAAACGTGTTTAATTTCTCTTCAGCTTCCTTTAATGACTGCACTGAGGTGACATAAGCAGTGATTTATATGGTTACGGGAGAAGACAGCACTTCCAAGATTGCTTGAGGACAGTCAAACAGGAATATGAAGGCATGCTACAAACTGCACACACACACACACACACAATTTGAAGTACACACATAATTACTCATCTTTTCTCTACTTTGATTCTACTACTGATAGTGGAGTACCCTGAGAAACTTTGCCACTCATACTTCTTCTTCCACTTCAAAAGAGCAACTGACTTGAGAATCTTTTTAACATGTAAATTGATATTAGGCACAGAAAACCATGGACTTTGAATCTTTTGGGTTTAATTATTGTATTACTTTTCCTTGTCTAACTCGTTAGTATCCACACCGTCTATTAAGCCTTTAGAAAGAAGCTCTTTGCTGCAAAGATAATTATCCCTGACACCTACGTTTAATCATTCAGCCCATTGTTAATGAAATGGCTGCTGAAATACTTGTGGGGGAAGTGAAGGTGGTGAGAAGTGCTCACAAAGAAAAGGAGGGAAAAAGAGAAAGGTGAGCACAGGTATGAGAGAAATGTCATCACAGCGTCCCACCTGTTTAGCCTCAAGGCCCTGCTGCACTGAGACCAATCACACAAAGGGGAGTGAAAACGCTGATGAAAAAAATGAGAGCAACGAGTTTGGCCTTCTTCTAAAGGTGACTAAAAAACATCACAGTGTTGGTCAGTAATTAAGAGCAAAAAAGAAAAACTGAAAGGAAGGAAAGACGGCCGACTGCAAGCCACTTTATGATTGTTGTTTTTGTATTTTCATGGCTTCACTACTGTTAATTTCATTAGAACTAAATGCCATTAAATATGCATGACTAGTTTTGAAATTCCCTTTCCGTGTTTGTTTGTTGTGTGTAAAACATATAAATGATTGTTACTTAAACAAATATACACAAATGAGTTAAAAAAGAAAGTAAAGGAAAACTTTCAGCTATTCTATTACATATATAAACTGATGTGCATGTTTTTTTATGTAAATATTCTAATATTTTTGTTTCTACATGATAGAGAAATTCAATTTAAAAGTAATGCACTGTGTACATTGCAATTCTGCATAAGTAAAATAAAATTAAATAAAAGTACAAAGAAGGTAGCATTCCAACAAAGAATCATTTTTTTGTCTTTAATTCAAATCCATTTCCTGAAATTTGAGCATTGCTTAAGTAGGGAATGTAGATAATGATTGATATGACAAAGAGAGTCACTCGCTGTTGGACTGAAACACCAAGAATATTTTTTCACCAGTTTGTTTTTCTTGCTTATACTTTTGTTTATTTTTGTTAGTTGACTTCTGCAGTATTGTTTGCAGCTTGTCATTAACAGTGAAATTCCAATCCAGAAATGGATCCTGTAACCATTAAGGAGGTATTAAGAACTGAAATGATCCAGTAAGTCTGAAATATGTTGCCACTGTACCCTGTCATTGTTATTTACTGAAATGGTACTCTGGTGTAAAAGTGTGGGCGTTAAGTCTGGGAAACAGATCTCAGCAGGGTTTTGTAAAGAGGTGGTAAACCCCTGACATTGATAGCACTCTTTAGCTATCCTCTAAACTTGCCAGTGATCTTTAGCGCTGGCACTCACCGGTGTCAGGTAGCTTACAAGCGCTCTTCCTTTTCAGTTATATTATCTATTGTCAGCTTCATCATCTCAATGTATTTCTCATCTTTCAGAAAATAAAGGAGGGTTCTTGAGGCAATGCTCCGTTGATGCTTCAGAAAGGGACGGAAGAAGTGGATTGGTCTGAAAAAATGGTCTTACAGGTTTTCTGAGAAAACAGACATACTCAATTTACAGCATTCTCTCTTGCACTCTATGACAGACTCTGTTTATACATATATTTTAAAATTAATTTGACTAAACATTTTGAAACATTAGAACTGAAAGTCTTCTTAAGTATTTTTATTTTTAGTTACAGTCACCGAAACATTACGAATAATCACGTTACTGTAAAGGAGTAAAAGCTTGTGATTTCAGGACTTTATGGACACCACATGTTCCAAACTACTCAACTAACATCTTCAAACACAAAACGCTTTATCACCCTTGCTTCCTCTTGCTCTGTCTCTTTCCCAGGGCCTGAGAAATGAGTGAAACGATTAGGGAATCCCTGTTCAACTAATCACCCAACACCAGGGCCACTTCCGCCACACTGATTAGCTCGGAAACCATTAGAAAGAAGAAAGTGGCGGGATGTTTGATCGTGGCTGGTTGGCTCAGGGGAGGTCAGCAAGGGGTGTGTGTGAGCGGTCATTCAGTCTTCCTGCTGCTATTACTCTAGTATTTCCTCTAGTTAACACACACACACACACACACACACACACACCTTTCTGAAAGATATGTAAACTTACACACACACACTGTGCTCTCTCTTACACACACAATATACATCCCTTACTAATTACAACCATACCAGGTCCAATTGCTGGGTTAATTTCCCTTAGTTTCCCTTACACTACTTATGTATCTCTAAACCATGTCCTCTCTTCCACTCTTAGTAGTCCAGGTCACAGATTGAGTTATTACAAACTGTGATTTGAATAGTAATGCTCCAGGTATGCAAAATAAACCATGGTCAAACTTACTTATTACCTAAATGCTTATTCAGTACATTTAATATGTAGCTATATGCTATCATGTAACATAATATAGTTCAACTGAACAATGTTAATAAACTTTGCATTGTGTTTTTATAACTTGAAACTCAATTAACTGCTATTTTGCTAGCAATTATTTGTCTACACAAATCAGTTTAACTATTTCTTAGTGTGGTTCAGGATTTTATGTTGGTGTTTAACAGCTCCTGGTGTGATCATTGGCCCTGGTTCCATTCGATGTCTGCAATGTTGTAATGTTCTACACATTACTGACTGGATTTCTACCTAGTAGATGTGTTAGCTAGGTAGGTGTAAGTGATTGTTATTTAATAAGTGAGTGTGTAATGGTCTGGGATAGAATGGTCTCCTGTCCCAAACTGGACCCCCAAATGGTATCAGGATAAAGTCCTGAAGATGGATTAACGTATATGAAGTATATAACTGTACTGTACTATATAACTGTATATTACTGTACATTCATCATGTAAAATGACTATGCTAACCCTGATATTCATTTGAGATAAAATCTTATTATTAAAAATTATACAAATATTGATATTTAAAGCTTACATTTTTAGTATGAACACAAATGATTGAGAAAAAAATATTTGCTTACATTTGACAGAATAGTTAGTGTCCTCAGTAAAGAACACACACACACACACGCGCGCACACGCACACACACACACACACACACACAGAACATCAGAACACCTCTTATAGCAGAGGTCACTCAAACTGAAGTAAAAGGTCAGTTTTGTGCTTTTTCTAAAACCATGCAAAAAGAAACACTGTGACAGACCACATCAACAATTTGCTGCTGCAAGCAAGGCCAGGAGGCATTTCATACAGATCAGCATAGAGGGGTCTCAAAGTGAGTTAGACTGTGCAAAGCCAAAAGACAATATATTATACCCGTGTGTATGTGATCAGTCGAGCAACAGACTGGGCACAATGACTTGGTTATGATGGTTTTGGTCAGGAGTGGGCAAAGTAAATATATTTTATGGTATTATGATAAGTTTTGTTATTGTGATAGACTGTTTGCTTTTCTGAACATATCGAGGACATCAGCAGTGCTTAAAGAACACTGACCGACTGCATGCTTTATTATAAAAAGTGTAATTAGACCTGTGTAAATGCATAAAGTGCAGCACATTTTCACTAGTATGGACTAATATTTGAATAGTAGGTTTTAGGAATCTCTTGCTACATGCATCACATGTAGCATGATAAATATTGGGTATTGTGAAAATGTCTTTTGTTATCATGATATAATATTCTTACCATATCGCCCACATCTAGTTTTGGTCAATAAAAGCATAAAAAAGACAATTATCATTATAATAAAAGTGAAATATCTTTTCAAATCCACTGATTGTTCTTGTAAAAAGTATTTAAAAAATAAGGTTTGAAAAAGACTTTTTATCAAAGAATTTAAACACGTATTATAATCCAGCTCTTGGCATTTTTGCAACACTGTCTCTGCAGCACAATTGACTGGGAATTTCCACAAACATGAGCTAGCAACCTGAGCATGTGCTGTTTTTACTGAGGCCAAAACTCCATTCTCACAAGGTTAAGAGTAGTGAAACTATTTGACACATGTTCGAAATAGCAGTACCAGAGTATTGTAAAATTACTGCTAAAATGCTTAAATATTGAATTGTCATATTGAAATATTGTAATGTCAGGAGTAAGTCAATTTGTACAAACTTTGCACTTCAACTGCAGCAGAAAGAAGTTATCGAATGAATAAATACAGTGAAATATGCTTGATGTTGAGGAAAAATCATAAATTGGTCCGATCTTGATGTTTCAAGAAATTAACATCAGTCAGTAACTGTAGAAATATTTTGTCAAGATTGTCATTTTGCCTGAAAGCCCCCCACTTAAATTAAAATTTAAGTTTCAATTTAAATTAATCAACTAATATCAACTTTGTCTTAACTTCCATTCCAGCTGCCATCAGTTAGAGCTAGAATTAAATTTAAACAAGGTCCAAAGTAGAAGGTAAATAGGATAAAAGATCATAGCACAAAGGGCCAAATCCTCCCTAACAATTATATCCTCATTGTGGCTCATCTTGTTACAGCAAAAAAAAAAAGGACGGGTGAAATCTGTTTAATGCACTCTTATAACATATCACCATAAGTAAGTGTGTGTAAGTAATTGTAAAGAACATTTAAAAAGGTAAGAAAGAAACCATAAAAAGATTTCTAAATGCTTATTTCTGTACATTTTTGCTATATGGCCATCTGCCATAGAGTTGTCAACTTCTAATACTTACCAGAATAATATATGTGCTAATCTTGCATCAGAAAAGACGACCTGAGTGTCTGACCTGAGAGTTGAGTGCTCTAATTCGGCTCTCTATATGGGTTCAGGCCACTAAAAGTAATCCTTTATATATACTTAACACAGTCTGCAAAGAGTGAAGTGGAGTGATACCTGTAAAAGGTCTATCCTAAGTGTCTGTGGTTCTAATCACTGGGATGATGCAATGTGAATGCAAAGCTCCAGTGATCCATATCTCATTAGTCCCAGATAATCCTTCATGTGGGGAAGTAATCAGAATTCAACAAAATAAGTTTGGACAATGAAAGTCATAAATAATGATGAACAGTTGTTATTGTGGTTGATAATAATAATAATAATAATAATAATAATAAGTATCATTATTAGTAGTAGATTCCTCCCACATCCCAAAGACATAAGTGTATGTGTCATACGATGGTTTTGCACATTGTCTAGGGTTGTTCTTGCCTTGTGCCTAGGCACCAGCCCTTCACCACAAATGTAACCAGGATTTTGTGGATACGAAAATAAATAAATGTATTTTTATTATTGTTGTTATTATTATTACTACTTATTGTAATTAAGAGCACAGATTTTTGTCTACAAGGCACAAGCCTCAATGGGGGTATAGATCAGGTAACTGTAGAGAAAAGTCCATGTGCTTTGAGACAATACTCTATTGTAAAAGGCGCTATATAAATAAAACTGAATTGAATTTAATTGAATGAAAGACACTCCCTAATCATCTTTGGTCTTCTCTAGTTGTTTTAGAGCTTTGTGTTTTGGGTCATTATCATTAACAATATTAAAACTCTGGAAATATTATATGTACATTAAAATGAAAATACAATACAATTAAGTAATGTTAATAAAATATAAGAAAGAAATACAATTAAAATAAAATTTAAGACATGACTCTCTAGCCTTTCAACCCTGAACTAGTCATACAAGTTAGAGAAATACCTTTCCTCCTATGACTAGATTTTTGCAAACAGGAAAAGTCATAGTGTAGAACTGACTAATACTTAAAGCATAAAAAAAGGTATTAAAAAAAGGTTTATTTAATAAATGCACTACATTGTTCTCATTAAACTGACACTTCTACTACACTGAAGCTGAAGTATCTCACTAATTAATAGTCTGGATCTGTTTTTGTTGTTTGAACTAAATTATACTTAAGGGAAATAATAAGCTTGCTGCATACAATGATATTCTAGAGAAGTGTGCTTTCTACTTTGTAGCAAGCGAAGGCCACACATACAAAGCAAGGTTCACAAGAAAATAGTCTGGCATGCATAGAGCCCTGATCTCAACCACTGAAGGCCTTTGGGACGAATTGGAAGGCTGACTATAAGCATTTCTTATCATACAACCTCTGTGCTTGAACTCACTGATGCTGAATTTAAGTCAATCCCTGCAGCTATTTATGACGGTCTAGTATAAGACCTTTCCCAGAAGAGTGGAGGCTGTATAGCAGTAAAGGGGGACCTATTGCATATTAATGGCAGAGGTTTTGAATGTTTGGGTGTCAGGTGTCCAGAAAGAAATTGCAGTCAAATATTTGAGTATACAATTTTAACCACTATTATGATTTTAAGCAAATGCATTTTTGTTTCATTTCTTTGTTTATTAAACACCACATTAGCATCAATCGCTACTCACAACAGCAGCAATGTTACACCAGTACTAGTCAGACACATTTATACTAAGGCAATTTAGAGCCTTAACCTAATGACCCATTAATTTAATGCATGACTTTTGAATGTGGGAGAGAAATTACCTGGAGTACCTTGAGTAAACCCATTGAGACATGGGGAGGAAATAAGGAGTCTCTGGAGTTGGGTGGCCTAACCAATTTCAAATACAAAATGCTCCTGCACTACTGGTGTTTTTAATTAATTACAATTGGTTATTGTCACTACATTATATAAACTACATTAAATAGGTGTATATGGTTTTGTAATCTTATTGTTTAGAGTAATGCTTTTTATGCTTACAAATTGTAGTACTGGTTATCAAGTAAGCTGTTTTTACTTTATATCACAGTTGGTGCAGTCAATGTTTTTGAGCAAATATTTGCTTGCAAAATATGACAAAACTAGTAGGTTTTTTTGGTTAGTATTACATTCAAATCCTTTCCTTTCACCAAGATTTTCATTGCACCTCCATTTTTTTTCTCCCCTGCTAGTTTCTACTCTCAACTTTAGCTTTTTCATAACAATCCTTACTGAACTTTATTTTCAAACACCAAAGTTCAAAAACATGTACATTCAAAACTCATTGTATTTATTTGTTTGTCATACTGGCCTGGCTTAGTAAGGTAGAGCCTGCAGTAAGGTTAGGCAGGGGTATATATAAGCATCCTTCATGACCAATCACAGTATAGGTGGGCGTGCAGCTCAGCTGTATCTGTTTTCATTTTGAATTAGTCAGTCCAGACTGTCTGAATGTACAACTTTCTGGCACATGGCTTGGATAGTAAATACTAGAATAGTAAAAGCCTGTTTACATTATTCTTATGCAAAATTCCTACCTTGTTCCCGTATATTCTGGGAGAGTGGGAGCTTGGGTACCGTGGTTTCATAGTAACTCACCTGTTCTTTTGAAATGGAATCATAAACCAATCTAAAATTAAAACATCTATTAGCACTAACTAACACTCTAACTGCAAATTTCTGACATACAATAACATGAAGTTTAGTTTATCGACTTGTTTCACTACTGTGGATGCGTTTTTTTCTGCTACTATTCTTTAGTATAGTGTATATAATGTATGGAATGTACAGTACTGTGCAGAAGTCTTAGGCATTCTGTATTTTTTAATTTATATGATGCTTTTGCTGTAAGTTCTAGTGATGCCTGTTAGTGTATGTTGTGTTAAGAAAAGACACAGCAGTGCTGATGGAGCTTGAAACCACTGTTCACTGACTGTATACTTTAATAGAGGTATTACCATATTTTTCCTCCTTATAGAGGTAAAGTCAGAGACAGTAGCTCATCTGTTCTTGTGCAGTTTGTGTTAGTCATCCTCTTATTCTTCATCACTGCTTACAGGAAACTGTTTACAGGATGTTGGTGGCTGGATATTTTTGGTTGATGGACTATTTTCAGTCCAGCTGCAGCACTGCTGTATCTTATCCACTCGTATCAGTGCAATACACACTTAGACATCATCACCACATCAGTGTCACTGCAGTGCTAAGAATGATCCACCACATAATAGTCCCTGGTCTGTGCTGGTCCAGTGTGCGTACTGACCATCAGAGAATAGAGTAAAGGGGACCAACA
The DNA here is from genome assembly GCA_034780495.1 of Parotocinclus cesarpintoi. Taxonomy (NCBI): domain Eukaryota; kingdom Metazoa; phylum Chordata; class Actinopteri; order Siluriformes; family Loricariidae; genus Parotocinclus; species Parotocinclus cesarpintoi. The sequence continues at coordinate 10,115 of JAUZSV010420332.1, forward strand.
AAGTATGTAGAGAAACAGATGGACTACAGTTTGCTATTGTAGAGCTACTAAGCGCAGTGATCACTAAAACTTAAATAAAGAAAATGCAGAATATAATCTAAAAAATACAGAATACCTTTTGCACAGTACTGTCATTTACAGAAATATAACCAATTATTCTGCTCTGTAACATCAGCACGACATATTATCAGAAATAAAATATTCAAGAAATAAAGAAATAAGCAGCAAATGGTTTCTTTAGTCACAAACAAATGAATGCATTCATCTGGATTTTGATTTAATGCTTATTCTGTTTATCATTATTATTATTTGCAAAGTCTCAGGATCTTGCATGGTCACCATATGCAATAATGTGGTATCTGAAGTACTGTAATGGTAACATAAGCTTGAATGAAAACATCACATTTCATTTATTTTATATAAAATACATACATTTAATACATAAAAACGACATTTCTATGTTATTTTGGTGCTAGAGCTACATAAATTGTATTGTTTCGCCTACATTTTTGATTGCAGCAATTTACAGAGAACAAATACAGTCGATTCCGGTTAATAGGACCACCAGTTAATGGGACCATCCGCTTATTCTTACCAAATCCTAAAGTACCAAAACAAATCCTATTATATACGTCTAATGTTATTTGCTTATTTGGACCAAAATTCCACTTAATCGGATCAAAGAACG
>JAUZSV010420343.1:0-10801 GCA_034780495.1 Parotocinclus cesarpintoi
GAACAGGCACTTGTACTGGATCTGCATGTGTGGATCAAGGGACAGTTGTGAATCAGTTTCTTGGATTACAGTGTAGTTAGTTGTTCTGCGTTTTTGCAACGCAGTCGAAGCTCAAATTTTATGTAAATCTAACAAGTCAATTAAAAAAAAAAAGACAATTATCTGGCACCTACAGCTTGAGCTAAATGCCTGACACCACTTGTGAAAATGCTTATAATTAACACTATTTTTTTTTGTAGTTTATTATACATTTTGTAATCACCAGAACAATTAAAGCTATTAAAATACGATTACGATTGGACATTAATTAGATGTATATAAGACAGATTTTGATTTACTATTAAAATTCTTTAGACCTCAGTTGCTGATCAGATGGACATTAAATAGCACAAACCTGTAGAAGCATTTTCACTGCAACGTGCTACATGGTTTAGCTTCACCCTATGTATCTGAGTCTCTCTCACTGTCATGGTTACTCCAAATGAGGCTTTTTAATATGAAATTTTTGAGAGGGGTGACCTTGGATGTGTAAAAAATCCACTATGTAAATTCAACTTGTAATATTATTGGCTTGCTTTTTGTCACAGGCCAGTGGGCTTCCAGAAATAGACCTCCACCAGTGTACTCTTGAGATTTATTCTATACAGATTGTTGCGTTATAAACATTTGGGCATGCCAGCTGTAGTGTTGAAGTGCACTCAACTGAAACTTTTCACTAAGACCGTGAGTAAACTCTTGTGTGAAACCATTTCGCTAATGCTGACTTGAGGTGTCTGGAACCTTCCGTACACAGTGCAGTGCCCAGAGGAGTGATCTGAAGCCATTCATTTCAGTTTGAATGACAAGTTCTTAGGTCTGCTAAGTTTATTAAAGCTGCAGTGTAAACTGTTGCTGAATACTTCCAGGTTGTGTGTGTGCGCACGTGCCAGTGCTGGTGGCAGTGTTACTGGCTTGGCCCAGTCAGACATCTTGACAGTTTTGAGTTGTATGCTGATGACAAGACATCCAAGAGAAATGAACCCCATAGCAGTCTGTCTGTTTCTCTATGAAATCCCTTCTGCTGCTCTTATTTTTCAACACACACACACACACACACACACACACACAAATCCCCTCAGAACTGCTACAGCAGCAGACCTTCCTATACTCCCCCAGAAACTGATGTATCTGACTGTCTGCTCTCCCTGCTGTTGTTGTATGAAGAAGATAAGGATTAAGCTTGGCTAGCCAAGCATTTAAAGAAATAGCTCACCAAAAATTAATTTGTGCTATTCCTTCTACTGTAGCTATTTTCAGTCCAGGAAGATGTTGGTTTGTGACTATAGATATTAGGATTTTGTAGGATTTCGTACAAAATGGTATGTTTAAGACAGTCAGTTATTTATATAATGCTTTTTATGCTGTAGCATTATTCCAAAGCAGCTTTACAATTTTGGTTATCTTGTAATATCTAGGACCATTACCACATTTAGCAAGCCTTTGGGGCAACAGTGACAGGAAAAACACCCTAAACATTATAAGGACATACAACACAACACAGCACAACACAACACAACGATTTAGGATCTTGAGTCCTCAGCGGAAAAGTTGTGTGTATGTTGTTCCCACACAGCCAGAGCAGGGAGTAAGTTGATGCCCTCTGCCATGACGCGGGCATGGTGGGATTAATTATGGAAGCAATTTGAGTGGAGCAGAAGCAAAGGAAAATCTTGGTGTGTGTGTGGCTAGATCTGGTACTAGGTCTAGGACTCTAGGCTCCTTGCCACTGTCCCCTCTGGCTACTTCTCTGAGGTCTGCACTTGGCTTTTTGTAGAGTTGCTCTGTATCACTGTCTATTGCCAAAAGTCTGTGTTTTATTTTATAAATAAGATTAACCGTTTATATGAATGCCAGCTCAAACTGAACCATAATTCCTTTGATGGATGTACATTTGTCATCCAGGTAGTACACAAAATATGTTAAAAAACAGATTAAGAGTACAATAGTATAAATGTAGCTTTTGGTTAAGACTATCTTGAATTACCTATGAGTGCTGCCGATCGGTCACCTAATCCCTGTCGCTGCAGACACTCTTTAATCTTTAGGTGCTCTGTCCCTTTACACACACGTACACCGTGATTAGGACACATTGAGCAAAGTTAAGGTGCTAAAAGATTAACATTAGGAGATACGTGACTGTGCTTACTGATCCAGACTTGTTCACACTTTGTGACGTTCAGAAGTACATTAGTTGAATTCATGGTGTTTTGGAGATTGAAGGAGGCCAGCTCCCTTGGGGCTCACTGGAGGGAGGGACACTGTGCTTCAGATTGATGCACTGTGGGCCTTGTACTTTCTCCTGCTTCTGCTAATTGGACTGATCCACACGGATGATAGAGTGTGAAGGATCAAAGCTCAATCAGCCTGAAAAAGGGGGTCAGTGCACACCGCCACCACAATAAAGATCTCTGTAGATTGCACTGACCGTGGGGGTAGTGTGCAGCGTGCGTGTCTCAGATGGAGAGATTATCTACAGCGAAATAGCCGTGTATAGAGAAAGTGTATAAAAGAAGAAAAAAAGCATTGAAATACAGAGAACTGAGCTCATTTTGAGTATCGCGAACGACACAGTTCAATGTGTTGAGTACTCTTTGCCCCAGTAAGATGTGCTTTTTATGTATTTCTTGATTATGTAAGCCTTCTTTTTTATTTATTACTTTTTTAGTAATTCAATAGTGCTATTTTTATTTCTTATGTAGTTGGATGCTTTGCGTCATTTCATTGCATCTTCTCTTATAAAGGATGCCAGCATATTAAACTTATTATGCATTTTATATATATTATGCAAGAAATAGTATTTGGTGTGCCATGTGACATAGTGGGATATTGTTTGTAAATCTGCACACAATAATGAACAAAGCATATAATAAATTATCCCAAATCATTTGTTCCTTGCACCAGTTAGAACACGCCCCCCTCAGTCGGACTGAGTGGCAAAACGTTATCCAATGGGGCTGTGTTTGGTAGTGGAATTTGTCAAACCGCAAATAAAATCGAGATTTCCTACTGAAATTTAAGGTAGTTTGACTCGACAGCAACCCATGGACATTACGAAATAACCAGTGGTCAACGGATATGTGGCCAAAACCGAGTTAAATAGTTAAGTCGAATATGTAGTATACAGAATATAGGGAATAATGATCATGTGACCATATAGGACACATCCCATACATACTTCACATGATCAAACACCATAAAATATCATTTATGGTGTTAATATAATATGCTGTTTAAACTGGCAGAGCTGTATAAGTATTGCCTTTTCTGTACTTTGATTGACAGTTCAGTTGAAGAATTACAGTCAGATCCATTTATTCTTATGGCATCATTGGTGAATTGTAGTCATTTGTGTTCGAATTTCATTCTTCTCTGGAAATAGACGGCAATACGACTAAGTTAAATGAACCTGTCTCCAAAAAAGAAGGACATCTTCCACTGATAAGATTCACACGTTAGATGTCAAGATTTTGATTCATGAAACTGCACTCATGCTCCAAACTGACTTTCAGACCAATCTCTCATTTGTGTCTCCGACTTCTTTTGGAATACAGTCAGGGGCAGAATACCAAAGATGCTTGCCACCTGAGACCTTAAGCTTGTCAGATTGGCCAAAATGCACATCCCTTGTGTTCAGCCCTGACATTTTTTTATTGCTGCGGTCTGTGTCAGTGTGGTTTGAGTGTCGTGTTGGGTTTATGTGCTGTGTGTGTATTACAGTGATGTTCTTGTGGACGAGAGATTGTTGTGGTTGTGTATGAAGATTTGATTGTAACTGTTTCAGGCAGGCAGAAGCAGTCCAGTCCCTTTGGGGCTGCTCTAGTGTGAAAGAGAGTAAGTGTGTGTATGTGTCCTGGGGGAGTTGTGTAGTCTGCTGAGTGCATCACTCTAATGTGCATGTGGGATTATTTGACAGACACACAGCGTCATCCTGCTTTACTTCACTCTTTCTTCTTTAAATATTTCCTAGTCTATCTCTCACTCTCACTTGCTGCATTCCTTAACTGTAAATCAAAAATTAAAACGGAAGCCAACAGAATTTGGCAGTAGGTAGTTCATTTTCCATGGCTATCAGGACAGGTCACAGTGACTACATGGAGTGATGCTCATTTGTCTGATTTATTTGTTAGCTGCAAAATCAAATATTAGTTTACTGACTTGCTGAGTCTCCAGTCACATGGCAGGTTTTGGGAGGGTTAAGGCTAGCTAGTTTACAACTGCAGTACTATATTACATTCTTAATACAAATAAGTCTCAATGGGTCCTGAAATGGTTGGTTTATCAAGAGCCAACTGAAAACAAAAAATGAACTGAATGGTCCAGAACACAGGTCGAGCAGGTGGCAGTAGCAGCTATGCTGGCACCTGGAGTTCACCCATACAATAAGTGTTTTGCTTTTACTTTTTAGTTTCAATCCAGTACTCACTCAATTGCATAAGATTTGTCAACACTTTATTATCAGCTAAGCTTTGTGTTAATGTTTTTGTAAAACAGTAGGTTAATGCAAGTGTTTTAAATATAAACTTACTTATTGTTACCTAGTCCTGGGTGGAGCGGCCTGGGTCCTTTCTGTCTGGAGTCAGCATGTGTCTGTGTGAGTTTACTCCGGGTACTCCGGTTTCCTCCCACAGTCCAAAGACATGTGTGTTAGGATAATTGATTCCTTTATATTGGCATTGACGCGTGTGCGTGTGCGTGCATGCGTGCGCGCATGTGTGTTTACACATATGACTAGTCTTGAGATGAACTTGTGTATGGATATAACCTTGTGTGTGTTGCTGAGATGACCACTGATCCCTATAGTGATGTTAAAGAAGCCAAATAAACAAACAAAACTTATTGTTACTCATAGGCTTTGCTATGGTAAGTATAGAGCGGTATACTAAACATGCCTCAGTTCATGATACATTTAACTTATGATAGATTTGTCAGAATGTAACCCCTTTCTAAATCAGTCTACCTGTCCGTTAATACATCTCTCACTCGCTGCATTCCTTAACTGTAAATCAAAAATAAAAACAGGAGGCAACAGAATTTGACATTAGGTCATTCATTTTCCATGGCTTGCAAGACAGCTCCCAGTGACTACACTGAGAAATGCTTGTTTGTCTGATTTATTGTTTGTTGGCTGCGACATCAAATATTAGTCGTTTATGCTTTGCTAGTGTTCACTGACTTGCTGAGTCTCCAATCACATGGCAGCTTTTGGGAGGGTTAAGTAAGTGGGAGCCTGTCCATCTAACGCAAGTTAGTTAATCCCAAATGCCCAAAATGTCATATCAAGGTTTTTTTTGTTGTTGTTTCTTATTTTATAAATTTGTACATTTTTTTAAAGCTTAATCTCTGACAGCACGGTGGTGCACACAGTTAGCCTGGTTCCCTCACAGCTACTGGAATCCCTAGGATGCCTTAGGTGAGTTGGTCACTCATAATTGGCCCAGTATGAATATGTCCAACTACTGTAGTATCAGTGGTGCTGTCATTGATTCAGATGAAACCAGTTATGCTGCTTAATTGTTGTCCATGATGTCACAATTTTTTTTATTTGTTATTTAGGGCTTTTTTGGTGCTAAACACAGCAATGAAACAAATCTTTGTCCAAAAAAGATTTTTAAAATAACAAAGCATTTCCCAGTTCACAATAATGCATATGGTGTGAAACCACCATGTTGTAGATGGCAACGAAGTGTCCCATAATAATAATATAATTATTACACTCATAGTGCTTATGTGAACAAATGCGTCTTAAAGTATATTTATTAGATTGTTATAAATCCTATCAAAGGATTTTAATTTAGTAAAACATCTTATGCAAGTACAGTGGTACCTCCAACTTCGACTATGCTATACCAGTACGATATTCTTAGTGCAAATAAGTGTCAATGGGTCCTGAAATGGCTGGCGTATAAAAACCAACTGAAAACAAAACATGATCTGAATGCTCCAGCACACAGGCTGGGTATTAACAGCCATGCTGTCACCTTGAGTTCACCAATACAGTGTTTTGCATTTACTTTTTACTTTTAATCCGTTACTCACTCAATTACATGAGTTTCGTTAACAGGGGTACCACTATATGTTTCTAAAAAACTGGACCCTTTTTCAATTATATTTTTTTGGTTCTTTATGCACTACTGTTTACATGTGAGAAGTTGCTTTGTTTTACAACTCGTTAAGTAGCAGTCAGTATCAAAGATTTGAAAAAATGCTGTTTTTAATGATTGTGTTCAGTATCATATCTTTGGCTAGGTAAAACATTACAGTATCAGTGTTGTCAATTTTTTGTTGCCTGATTCAGCACTGTCTCTTTGGAGTACTTTCTTTGTAGGGTGCTGAACAGTTTTAGGGTGCTGAACAGTCTTTCCAATCGGGGCAAGCTAATCTTTTCTTTGCATATTTTGCAACAAATTGTATTTCATGTTAAATTTGTATTTTGGTTTTTTTCATTCGCATGGCAGGGAAACTGCTTGGGATGCCATGTCAGCATTTGGAGCGCAAGTTCTGTGGTGGTACTCACTGTAGTCGAAATGTTCTCTGGGTTAAGGCCAATCATGGAGACGATTTAATTGTTTACGATCTTAACTCATTTCTCTTACCCTTAGGATTACTGAACACTCCAGAAGGGCAGTGCTGTATTCTGTACACAAGAGTTCACAGACATCATTGATTGGCTAGTGTCACTCTGATTAATGAGGAGAAAGGAATGCCACCTAGAGATAGCTGTGGGATCATCTGCATTCCTCCCAAGAGACAACAGTGTATTGTGTGCATTTAAATTTGGACTTGCTTTATTGTACATTACAGATTCTGCAATTTAGTATGCCTGGAATAGCATTTTATTGTTTCGAGCTTCTTCTATGAGATATATCGCTGTCCACCCTCTTGTACTTTTCTTTATCTTCCTCCTCCACTAGAGGGAGCTGTCAGTCAAATCCAGTGCCTAAACATGCATGTACAGACACAATAGTTTATATGCCTTTGGTTATAATCGCTCTGGGTTTCAAAGTGTCTACAAGCATCAGTAATCTGTCTCACAGAAGTAGGGCACACAAAATACCCTTTGACCTCCCCTCAGGACGTGCATGCACACACAGTATCTTCACTCTTTTTTTTTTTTTTTTTTTTATGCCCTATAACAAGCGCTGGCCTCTTTTTTTTTTTTTTTGGTTCATCCTCACTATTAGATGACCTATGGGGATGCATTTGTGCGTGTATATGCATGTCCCCTTGTCTGAGGCAGGGCAGTGCTAACCTTGAAGCTTTGGTTGATGGATTTGTGTCTGAGAGTGGAGCTGTGGCATTCGTTGTGTACTTGTTGACAGTGACCTTGATCATTTTGCATATAGTCATTGTTTTATTGCTTTGTTGTGTGCGCGCATTCCCTGGAGCTCTGGGAGGTGTGAGAGAGAAGGACAGATTAAACCTGAGTCATAGATGAGTTTCTCTCTCCCGCTCTTTGTGTGGACCTCAGCTAAGATTGTAAGGGTCTGTGTTATTTAGAAGCCGTGTGCGAGTCTATTATTGACAGTACCCCTGTGTGTGTATGTGTGTAATTAGGTAGCTTTAATTGCACCAGTAAATCTTGCTGCGTCTCCCTGAGTGTGCGTCGATAGTACTGTGATTTAATAGCTGTTTTCTGGCCCAGGACACCAGTGCTCTATCTCAAGCGCCCTCTCTCAGCAAGGCTCTGTGTGTTTGTGCGAGTGTAGGATTCCTGTGCAGCTGTACTGTTAGTGCTCTATTAGATAGTGTGTTAGCATGCGCACTCATAATGCGGTTCTCATTGAATTGTGACAGAACCTTCATTAAGTGCTCATGTGAACAAGCACGTCTTTAAGTATGTTTTATATTGTTATGAATCCTATAAAAAGATTTTAACTCTGTAATTGGGTACTTCTTGTTATGCATGCCATTAACAGAATCTTTTATTTTTATTCAACTGCAGTCACTTGTGAGGAAAAGCTGAGCAGCATCTCAAGCTACATAGAACAGACCAAATTCTCGGTCTGGAATAGAGATAGCTGTAATAAGCACAGTTCAGAATTATATGAACTTCGCAATCATTAAAAATGAATACAGACCAGAAAGATGTCCCCATTAGCATATATGCTGGTAGCAGGACTAAAAATGTCCAGACGTGATGCGCACATTGTCACATTCTGCTGTCATTTACATATAAAGGGTGTTTATTTTGTGCTAACGATACATAATGCATCAAAGAGACAGATGAAAACACAAACAGAATGCTACCATTGACCATGGTATAATGGACCTGACCTTTTTTGTTTGATCAAAGCCAAAAGTGACAGCATTGCAATACAACATGGAAGTTCAGCCAGATGGATCAGAGACTCAACAAGTAAATGTGAACCAGTTTATAGCTATAGGTTAGAGAGAATATACAGGCTGTGGAAGGAACAAACAAATGAGTACTATTTACAGTAGGACAGTCACAAACACGTATGTCATTTACAGCCAAGTTGGTGGAAATTCATAGACATGAAGATGCACAGAAATTCTCTAAATACATCTAACGAGTTAGAACAGTCTCTAAGCCAAACCTAAACTAATGAGCAAGTGAGCACACAACAGTTGAAGTGTTAGTGTTCCCAGTGATTGATCATCTAACAGTATCCCTCTCGGACTTAAAATGTGTGAGGAATACTTATTCTATAAATCTTTAACAAGGGATGCAACCCACTCCATATCGGAGAAAAAGAAAATGAAGTTAGTCTTTGCCAGTACAGTGATGCCAAAAAATGGCACCAGGGCATGTTTTTAAATAACGCAAATGTTTATATACCCTTTTTGTGTTCCTATGATCAGGTCTCTTTAAAGGTATATGATTTATCATGTTAGCAGTCATGTGGACTGTCTAGTGTTCATGCATCACCACTGTAGACCTTCATGCTCAGATGACCAGGGACAAAGCAAAACTATTTAATTAGTTACCCTCGCACACAGCCACTCTGAAAGTCAAATACAAGGTTGTACCATGCAGTCGTCCCTAAACAAAGTCCTCCACTGCATCACATGTGCTTTGTTTAATTTAGTACATACAGATCCACACAAACTGCAATGCCGGTCATCTTCTATATAAAATACACTGCTCACAAAATTAGAAATATCCCCAAATTTTTCTAAACAGTATATATTCGTGATGACCATCGTAATGAAGTTTATCAGTTTGGTCAGTAGGTGGCAGTATGCCCTCACACGTGAACATTTAGTCTCTGGCTAGAAATGACAATTACATGGTAAATAAACTTTCAATTATTAAGGGAGGATTGTGTGTGCGCGTGCGTGGTAAAGTATAAATGCATTATGTCGTTTATTGGTTTAAATGAACTCTGAGTTTGATTAGTGTCTTATTATATAGGCAGCATTATGCTGTGTGATCTGTAAATTATGTAGATGCATTGTGGAATGCTGCATATGAATATGTATTCCAGTATTGAAACTTGTCTAGGGTTGTGTGTTTTAAAACAGTTTCCTGCCATGTGACATTGGGTGAACTGTGGGTTTCACAAACATGAAAAGGTTTAGTTAAATACATATTTAATTCACGCAGTGCTTTAATTAGCAGTGTGAATCTACTGTAGTAACGATCGAGTAGGGCTGTAAAATTGGAATGCCCCATAGTTTTCTGGTAGCCAGGTCCTTTAAAAGTGCTCGTCCTGTTAGTGAACCATAGAGGGCTTACTGGTGAGCAGAGAATACAATGACAACTACTTGAGAAATGGGTTCTCTCTTTGCCAATTCCATTTTGTTTGGACTTTAGGGAGAGATGTTCCTACTATAATGAAACTACAGTTCACCTTTAATTTAATCACAAATTTTAAACTGCGGTTGTTTTCAATAATATTGGTAACTTTTAAATTTTAAACTTGTTGGAGAACATTGGTGTAGTACAACCCTTTTAAGTCCTGCAAACCACAGAAAGACATGGCTTTCTTTGTAAGGATTTCTCCTCTGTTGTTGATTGACTTAGACCTTTGGACCTGCTTTGTGATTAATATAAATATGTAGTTGTAACAAATTAGCATGATTCACTGTGTAAAGTTTTGTCAGTATTGGCAAATCTGCAATAACATAATCTGGAACACGATGTACACAGTAAATTAGAGCTGTTGGACATGCAGTGTACACTTTGCGCAGCTAATGCTTTAGGGCCCTGCCCAAGAGCCCAGTAGTAGCAATTTGGCAGTACTGGGACTTGAATTTCAAATTTGTTTTCAGTAGTCCATTGCATTAAAACCCTGAACCAACTCACCTGCAGAAGCATGTTTTTTATTGATCATTTACATGTAAAGCATTTTATTCTCTGTGATATCCAGTGCACCTTGAAATGGTTTATTTGCTCCTTAGCCATGCATATATACAGTACTGTTCAAAAGTCTTAGGCCACCATAAGATTTGTTGTTTTAGCAATGTGACCATTTTTTTAAATGAATTATGTTTAATATCTTTATTGAAGAACAACCAGAATATACAAGAAATGTTTGTGCAGGATTTACCACTTTCTGAAGACTACAGTGGCAAGTATGTAGCGTGAGCTCTACTTGCGTGAAAGCAACAGCAGCTTCTTGCAGGATTATTAAGCCCAAATGAGGTTGACCATGCAATAAATTAAAGGGGTGTGTGTGTGTTTGTGTGTGTTTGTGTGTGTTTGTGTGTGTTTGTGTGTGTTTGTGTGTTTGTGTGTGTGTGTGTGTGTGTGTGTGATGGTGGTAGGAATCTGTTAGTCAGGCTGTTTCGGTATCCC
>JAUZSV010420354.1:0-10799 GCA_034780495.1 Parotocinclus cesarpintoi
CGGGTTCGATCCCAGGGTGGAACTACCTGGGTCCTTTCTGTATGGAGTCTGCACGTTCTCCCCGTGTCTGTGTGGGTTCACTCCGGGTAGTCCGGTTTCCTCCTACAGTCCACAGACATGTGTGTTAGGTTAATTGATTACTCTAAATTGGCATTGACTTGACTGTGTGTGTGTGTCTGTGTGTGTGTGTCTGTGTGTGTGTGTCTGTGTGTGTCTGTGTGTGTGTGTGTGTGTGTGTCTGTGTGTGTGTGTCTGTGTGTGTAGACAGGGCTCAAGGCCTAAATAGGACGCTGCTCCATTGTAATGCACATACACACACTCACACTAAGGGGCATTTTGAAAACAACAGTTAACCTAATATGCATGTTTTTGGAAGTTGGGAGGAAACTGGAGTACCCAGAGAAAACCCACCCAGACATAGGGAGGACATTTAAGATTCCACACAGGGTGGGATCAAACCGGGGATTTTGGAGCTGTGAGGCAGAAAAAACACTTACTTGGACTTGGCTTAGACCTGAAAAATGAACATGACTTGGTTTGCCTTTTTGACTCCATAACTATTCAGTTGTGAGGAATTCAGAGGTCGTGATTCGGCCTGCTTAGAGGTCGTCCTGGCGTAAAGCTTCTTTTGTGATTTTTTTTTTTTTGTTTTGTTTTGTTTTTTAAATTAATTTACAGACTTTTTTTATTCAGCAATTTTTTTCCACAAAAACGTAACCATAATGTGGTGGATGGGAAAACTCGGTGCTGTTTTACAGATGTTTGTTGGTGGTGAAAGAGTAATGCTCAGAATGTCTATTTTTAGGGTCGTTGCACATTTGAGGTTGTTGAGACGGCAAAGCCATCGTGAACACAGCGAGTTCCTTAAAACGGTTACTTTTGGAAGAGCAAATGTGTGCGCATTTTTCGGGAGGTCCATTACCCTTCTAGACCATCACATATCTGATTTAAGCTTCATTTTGATGTTTACAAGCTTTGAATTGAATATTTCTTACTTCGGTGGAGAAGCGTTAAAATTGTGTTAAAATTTTCAAATCCCACCTCTGCCAAGCTGCCACAGTTGGGTCCTTAAGCAAGTCCCTTAACCCACAATTGCTTCAGTAGTAAAACTAATCTGTGATCAGTTGTAAGTCGCTCTGGATAAGGACGTCGCCTAAATGCTGTAAATGATAAACCTCACAGTGACTGATGGAAGCGTTTTGCTGTTTATCTGAGTATTTCTAATCTAAGCTTTTTTTATAGTTAGGCCAGACTTTTTTTTAATTGCTTGTTCCTCGGATGTCTTTACTTAAGAATCTACTGAGGAGGGAGGAAAAAAAAAAATACAAATAAATCTTCATTTTTCAGAACTTTTCAATTTATATGTATTTAATCTACAATTAAATAAAAACAAAATGAACAGAAGAAAACCGTTGGCTCTCCACCAGAGGGCGGATTTATTTTAACCATTGGTGCTGCGGCGGATCGAAGAAATAACAAAAAAAGTTTTTTGTTTTTTTTTGTTTTTTTTGTATTGTTCAAATATGATTGTCGGCGGATCTGCGAAACAAGCAATAAAAAAGTGAGTCCCAATCGTATGACAATCGAATAAGGATCTCAGAATCACAATCACAAAAAAAATTATGTACAGAACAATACCGTTGGTTCTCCACCATAGGGCAGAAAAGGCTTTAAAAAAAAATCTTTAAAAAAAAAAAATTTTAACCATCGGTATTGCGACAGATCCGCGAAATACCAAAAAAAAAAAAAAAAAATTTATGTTGTATTCTTCAAATATGATTGTCGGCGGATCCGCGAAACAAGCAATAAAAAAAGTCTGGCCTAAAGTTGGCGATGTGAAAAAAGCGAAATCTTTAAAACATGAAGAGAAGGAAACAAAGAAAGCAAAAGTAGACGGGGAAATTTTCTGATTGTTTAGACAAAAAACGTGACATTTGATGCCAATACATTAAAAAATCCTTTCCATTGCTCTGACCAGACCTTTAAGGTGCATTTTCCTCATGTGAAGACACTTTATTAGATGTTTTTCTTGGGCATTGCTGAGCAGCATTTCCATTGCTTTGCCGATAAACTGAAAATCTGACCTGCTTCTTTGAACCAGATGATCGACGGCTCTCAAGAAGGACAGCATGTAATTTATTTGTGTCCTCCCTTGGCATCCTAGGTTACTGAAAGATGGTGGATCGCTTGGCAAACAGCGAAGTGAACTCCAAGCGCATCGCGGTGGTGGAAAGCTGCTTCGGCACAGCCGGTCAGCCGCTGGCCATCCCGGGACGGGTGCTGATCGGCGAGGGCGTGCTGACCAAGCTGTGTCGCAAGAAACCCAAAGCGCGCCAGTTCTTCCTCTTCAACGACATCCTGGTGTACGGCAACATCGTCATCCAGAAGAAGAAGTACAACAAGCAGCACATCATCCCTCTGGAGAGCGTCACCATCGACACGGTGCCCGACGAAGGCGAGCTGCGCAACGGTTGGCTCATCAAGACGCCCACTAAGTCGTTCGCCGTCTACGCCGCCACGGCCACCGAGAAGTCCGAGTGGATGAGCCACATTGGCAAGTGCGTTTCGGACCTGCTGGAGAAGAGCGGCAAGTCGCCCACGGGCGAGCACGCCGCCGTCTGGGTGCCCGACTCCGAGGCGACCGTGTGCATGCGGTGCCAGAAAGTCAAGTTCACGCCCGTCAGCCGGCGCCACCACTGCAGGAAGTGCGGCTACGTGGTGTGTGGCCCCTGCTCCGAGAAGAAGTTCCTCCTGCCCAGCCAGTCTTCCAAACCGGTGCGCGTGTGCGAGCATTGCTACGACCAGCTCTCCACGGGGGCCAGCCTGCCACCCCGCTCGAACTCGTACAGCCGCCCGGGGGGCTCCGGCAACATGTCGGAGGATGAGGACGAAGAAGACAGCAGTGACTGAGAGAGAGGGCAAAAGAGTGCTCGCTCTTTTTTAGGAACTTTACCTAGATCTTCTATTCAGGTCCCACTGCTTTAGTGTCTCGTTTCTCCAGTAAGTGTTTGAGTTCTTTAACTGTGCTTGTTCACGTCTTCAAGCATTAATACTAATGAAATCGCAAGTGCGAGTGCGGATCCTTTTCCAGGGCCACGTACTGCCACAGATCTATGAAATCCTTATAAAGCAAGGGTTTGGAATGCACAGGAAAATCCTAACAAATGGACTCGTATTATCTTTACCGATTTCCCTTTTATTAACAGCAATAGCGCCTTTAATCCTCCTGCCGTCCCTTAATAAAAGGCCACGTAGTATAGAACTGCTGCAAGTGATGTTTAATTAACGTTTCATTTAATTCTGATCTGAGCGAAGTTCTCAATAGAAGCCACTCGTTCTCGTGCATGGTAGGGATCCTGAGGGTCGTTATCGACGGTTCATCAGGTCACACGTGCTGTGGTTTGCCCCAGAGTCCACTTGATGCGACCAGAGGTGGACCAGAGGTGGACCAGAGGTGGACCCAGTATGCTGCATCGGAGACGGGCTCCCTCAATCCAAACTAATTAAAAATCGTTCAGCAGGCGCCTTTATGTCAACGTACAGCCCGAGCAGCTCAGGGTTAAGGTCCCAACGAAGGCGACTCTTTCGGGTCGGGTTTCGAACCGTCAACTTTTGCGTGTGTAATCTGATGCGCCACCACTGTCGGCTGTTCGGCTGCATCTCATGCACTTACAACAGTACTAAATGGTGTAAATAACACTACCAGCGGTATGCTGAGCATGTATGTAGTGTGCATTTTGGGATGCCCCATGTCAGCCAGCTGCCTGATGCTTGAACGCTTAAATCAGTGGATTTCGGGAGCTAAGGTCTCGATTTAAGTGCTGATGTCTTCAGAGATAAGTTCATATTTATATCGGAATAACCACGTACAGAGTTCACACACGATTCGTAAAAAGATGCCGATCGTTTTACACCCAACGTTCATGACTAGGGGTGTAACAGTGTACCCACGATTCAAATCCTCATCGATACCCGAGTTCACGATTCGATTACAACTGTGAACAAAATGTCATGTTGTAACTTTACTGTATCTTAAACTTAAATATTTCTTTTTGTGCAGTTCTGAAAAACAACAATTCAAAACGTGTGCTTTTCTCGTATGGCAATCGAAACGAAAGGAATCGGTAATTCTCTGTAATTACAAGAGATTAATAAAATAGTTCTGTTGTTTGCAGTTTGACCAACTTTAACTAACTAAAGACGGTCTTAAAATGAAATCGACTATGATATATGCGGCCTCTAGTGCCCAGAAAATGCAACCGCAGAGTGCGTCGTCCCGCTCCGAGATGCACATCGCGCTGTTTTTGCGTTGCGTCACAGTGCATCGTCACGCCCCTGTTCGTGACGGCTAATTTCACCGACAGCCAATTATCAGCCTGATGCCGTACTTCGAATTTTCGCCTGGATTTGGGTGGAGAATTTAGATGACCTCCTTGTTTTTCTAAAAAGTTAACTTAAAGGACGCATAATGACAGTAAAATCTGGTAACCCGTCTTGGAAGAGACCCAGAGACTGACCCGGGAGCTCAGCAAACCGCTAAAGGGAGCGGAGGTTGGACGGTGATCATCACCCTGCTGATGAAATGGAACCAGGCATAATTTCACCGCAAATGATTTTACTGTCCTACTAGTAAAAACGTGGCACAGTGATCCCTACCTCGGACTCACCTTGCCTGTGTCGGGTTTGCATTTCCTCCGTGTCTGTGGGGGTTTACTCCGGGTACTCCGGTGTCCTCTCACGGTCCAAAGACGTGTTCGGTTAACTGCTGTCTTTAAATTGGCCCAGTGTGAATGTGTATGAGAGGTATGGATGTAAGCATGCTCCTGTCGTGTTAGGCCCTTGTTTCTGACGCGATGCTAAGTGAAACAGCCGCGCAGGCGAGTCGCTTTTTCCTCGTCAGGGTTGCCATGTAAGCAACTGAGGTCTATTTTCCGGTCAAAGTTTTTTTTAAAACTTTGGATCTTTGGATCTGTGTGAACCCTGTGTATATTTAACATGCTAATTGGATAGGAGTAAAGTGTCAACACTGATTGCATAAAAACGCATATACAGTACTGCGCAAAAGTCCTAGGCCACCGTTTGATTTGTTGGTCATAAATAATTATTTCTTAGGGTCTTTATTAGAATCCAACCAAAATATAACAACTATGTATGCAGGATTAAAGAAAATGGGGGGGAAAAAACAGCAAAACCTTCTTTAGGCCACAAGAACAAATATTTTGTTTTACCCTTATACTTGAGCAATAGCAATAACTGGCAACCTCATTTGGGAGGCCAAGTCTTCCCCAAGTCTAAAGAGGAATGGTCTTTTGGAAGGGTAGCAGCCAAGAAACCACTAAATGCTGCCTGCAGAAGCCATTTCATTCCGAAAATTGCCTTTGTTTGTATTTTAATAAAGACTGCATAATTATGTGAAGTCTTTAAACGTTTGCTAGAACAACACTAATGGTGGCCTAATACTTTTGCTCAGTACTAGATGCAAACGATGTGAGCTAACTGGCCAGCTTACTAAACGCCTCGGCGATATTCAGAGCTTTTATCGTCCACTAATAACGTTCAAAGGTCTGGCTTTTTGTTGAATTATTAAAAAAACAAAAACACATCAGCCTCCAGCCCAGCGTTCAAACCTCATGTTTATGAGTTAAGGCTGACCGCATTGCTCAAGCTCTCGCTGTGGCTGATTTATTATGACTCGTTTTATTTTATTTTCATTTTCTTTTCACACGATTTTGTAATTACCAGTGAATTGGAGTGTTGGTCTGCTGTGGTGCTGCTGTTTCCAATGGGAAAATCAATTTCTTATTGATCTCTGTTCACTGCCAATCAGTCTATCAGGAACCTCTGTGTGTATCGGTTTGGAGCAGTATTTTTCTATCCAGGCCCGGACCTTTTTCACCTGTAAAAAGGTTAATAAGTTAATGAGGAAAGTGTACATATTTTCTTAAACCGATTAGTTAATCTTTGTTAATCCTAAATTGCTAACGACAAATCAGTCGAATCATAACGTTGAAATCCAGGTGATCCCAAATTGTAATCTCACAACAGCCTTTACCTCCACAGTGCCTTCTTAGATTTGTGTGTGTGTGTGTGTGTGTGTGTGTGTGTGTGTGTGTGTGTGTGTGTGTGTGTGTGTGTGTGTGTGTGTGTGTGAGAGCGACGTTCTCAGATGTACAGATAAAATGCGTTTGTACAGAATATTTTGAATACAAACTCTCAAGCGAAGCTTTAGGAGACCAGCCGCCCCACAGTGGGGTGGTTTTAGGTGTTCAGTGCTTCTTCCGGATCCACACTGATTGGGTACGGGTCCAGGCCCTCCGACCTGTGATCGAGTTCTGATTGTCTCACGAGAACGTATTTTGGAATCTGCCAGAAACAAATTCCCACCACTGATTTCAGTGACTGTTTATTGATGGACTAAATACAAAAACAAAGGAGGTGGTTTGGTCAGCGTTTCGGGGATTTTTTACTATTTTAATAGCCGTTTTATTATCGGATCCAATAGTTAAAATATCAGAGTGAGAACACATGGGCTATTTCAGATGAATTTATTGCATGAACTCTGTCCAAAAACTGTCCATAGACATGTTAGTCCTTAAAGCTGAGAAGTTTGTATGCTGGTTGTTTATCAGGAGATCCAAAACCTCAGTACCAAGAATCCATTTATCCATCCATCCATCCATTATCTTCCGCTTAATCCACACAGGGTTTAAGGGCCAGCCAAACGGTAACTCTGGTTGCAAGGGCAGGAACAACCCTAGATGGAGCACCAATCCATCGTAGGGCACACAAATACGCACAGTCACGCACTAAGGGCCACTTTAGAGACACCAGTTAACCCAACACCCATGTCTTTGGACTGTGGAAGGAAACCGGAGTACCCGGAGTAAACTCACACAGACACAGGGAGGACATGCAGACTCCATACAGAAATGACCCAGGTCTCTCCACCCTGGAATTGAACCTTCTTGCTGTGTGGCAGCGGTGCCGCCCATCGAGCCACCGTGCCGCCCTACCAAGAATCCAGTATCCAAAAACATACCATTCTTATTTTAGATTTACCCACCTCTGCCAAGCTGCCACACTTGGGCCCTTGAGCAAGGCCCTTAACCCACAATTGCTTGGATTGTAAGACTGTGTAAGTTGTAAACTGTTGTAGACTGTACAAGTTGTTATAAGGGCGTCTGCTAAATAACGTTAATGTAAATGTACTTAAGATTGTTACCTACTACAAGAGGGCTACCCAGAGTCAGAGCGCTTAACACCGTCGCCTCACAGCTCCAGCTGACCACCCTCGATTCTGACCCAGACCCCTCCCCCACGTCCTCGCCATGCCCCGTCCAAACACATGCGTTAGATTAACTGATTACGCTAAACTGACCCTTGTGCGATTGATGCTAAAAGTGACGTTAAATAAACGGAAATAAGCAAACACACCTACTAGGGCTGTAACGATAAGCTTTGCTGACCATTCAGAACCGATTTTACTTATGGGATGTCCCATTTGTATACGAAATATAAATCTATTTTAAACTAAAAATTCGGAGGAAGCAAACAGCCTTTAAACCAAATCTTACTTCAAATTAAAATCATTTTCATACCTAAAAATATAATTTCAATCTTAACGTGCCATCTTCAATTAATAAACGCATTAAACCCGAACTCACTGTGCTCCAGTTTCGATTGTAGTGTTGATATGCCGCATATGACGTGTGATTGCCCTCTGGTGTTAAAAAATATGATTGCATTAGATGTCATAAACAGAATGCACGGCATATCTCCATCACTTTTGTGTATCGCTACCACCCTACGTGCTGCACGTGCCCTGTTTGTTTGGTAACAACGTAAACAAATAGTAAACAAAAACGGAGTAGTTTTATTTATTTATGTACATTTACTTTATGTACATGTAATTGCTGTCAAATGCTTCCATTTTATTTAGATTTTCTGCTTTAGTTGTGATTAATCACAGTTAAGGAACGCTTTTCCATTAAAAAGCACTACAAAGCCATACGAGTGAATAAAACAAACTCGACCGGATGCCTTTAATACTTTTAAATAATTCAGTAACACTATTTTCGTTGTAACTTGCCTGATTCTCTTACAGAGGGCTGCCTCTGAACTCTGAATTCCGAATATGGCAGAATGTGGCAACCCCAATCACAACCCTAAATATGGCACAATGTGGCAACCCCAATCACAACCCTAAATATGGCACAATGTGGCAACCCCAATCACACCCTAAATATGGCACAATGAGGCAACCCCAATCACAACCCTAAATATGGCAGAATATGACAACCCCAATCACAGATTACCACTCATTTAAAAGATAAGTATGATTGTGCATGGTTTGTTATTTCTAAAATGATCCCTCTGAAGTCCTACAAAACACCACTTCCACAACTCAACCCATTTCAGACAGATTCCAAAGCCATACTCGGCGGGTCTGGGCCGTACTAGGAGGGTCTGGACCGTACTCGGCGGGTCTGGACCGTACTCGTAATCAGGGCCGTACTCGGCAGGTCTGGACCGTATTCGTGATCAGGGCCGTACTCGGCAGGTCTGGACCGTATTCGTGATCAGGGCCGTACTCGTGATCCGGGCCATACTCGGCAAGTCTGGACCGTACTCGTGATCAGGGCCGTACTCGGTGGGTCTGGACCGTACTCGGCAGGTCTGGACCGTACTCGGCGAGTCTGGACCGTATTCGTGATCAGGGCCGTACTCGGCAGGTCTGGACCGTATTCGTGATCAGGGCCGTACTCGGCGGGTCTGGACCGTACTCGTGATCAGGGCCATATTCGTGATCCGGGCCGTACTCGGCAGGTCTGGACCGTACTCGTGATCAGGGCCGTACTCGGCGGGTCTGGACCGTACTCGGCGGGTCTGGACCGTACTCGGCTGGTCAGGGTACAGTACATCAGAGGCCGTCGGTGCTTTGAGCGTAGAAGAACATGATCTGTACGTTCCCATGTCTCTGAATGGGAATTGAAATGCAGAGCGTTATGAGGAAGCAAGCTGCACATAACTTAACCTGGTTCTACATTTATATCCCACGTGACTTAACGCACTAAATACTTTACTCAGCAGTAAATCTTTCCAGTCATGCCACGCCGATGTTTCGTTCTGATTCTGCTCTTCGGGGTTCAGGCTCTAAGTCGGGATCTGATCTAATGGCCTGTGTGTTTATCCCACACAGAACTGACACTGAAAAGGGAAACGGCCCGAGCTCTGATCTAGTGAAGGGTCCGGACATATGCAACAATCCAAATGAGTCTAAAGCGGCGATATGCATTTAATAAGTTAGTACCTGATCTTGAAGGTTGTATCTGTTTTAATTAAATAACCACAGAGAAATCGAATCCTCTGTTGTATTTTGCGATTTGTTTTTGTCTCTAGTGTTGAGCTGCAGCACTTTTTCTGACTGTTAGTATTGCTCCTGCCGGCACTTTTTCTGTGAGTTTAGTCGACGGAGTGTCTCATCACAGGGCAGGTGCAGAACAAACCTGAGAAGGGTGGCACTTGTTGGGCCGAGCTGTGTGATGACGTAGACATGTGTTTGCTGGGATTTGGTGTCACCTTCAGCAACTGCTAACGGCAAGAAAATGTTTATTTACCTAGTGTTTTTTCCAACGTCTGTCTTTTATTTTGACTCCTTGAGAACGTTAAAAGGGCTCAACACTGAATGTAATCCAACATGTAAATGTTTATACTAATTGTCAGCTGTTTGTGAGGAAAATATACAAGAGCTGGTTACAAACTGTGTCCTGGGTCTTATTTCTCACAATTAAACAATTTGTTGAGTGACGTAGCTCGCCATTGTGTCCAGAGTGAAGCTCTGAACAGCCAAATCACCACTAATGACCCATCATCAGCATGGAAAGGTCTTCAACTTCTCGCTGATCATCAGGTGAGAAAGACCTCCCTCCTCCTGAATTTAGCAGATATCCTTATCCAGAGCGACTTACAACTGATACAGTCTTACAATCCAAGCAATGGTGGGTTAAGGGTCTTGCTTAAGGACCCGACTGTGGCAGAGGTGGGATTTGAACCCTGGACATTAAGGTCCAGTACCTTAAACGCTAGGCTACCACAGTACCAATATGGTCTAAGAGCTAACAATGTGTATCAGAGCAAAACAATATGGTATGAGGAGAAAATAAGTGGTTGTAGAGCTCAGACACAGGGTTGTGTGCACAGAGCTGGGGAAACCTACAAAAATGTGACATACTAAAAGCTTCCATCAAACAAAGTAAACAGGGGGAAAGGGCCATGGTAAGAGATCCAAGACCACAATGGTCACTCTGTGTAGATGGGAGAACCTTTTAGAATGTTAGCTATCACAACAGCACTATCCCAATATTACATGAATATATCCCAAGAATTCTGATATTCAATATACTATTAAATAATTTCCCCAGATAGACAGCTGTAAAACATTTGAATTAACTACAAGGAACAAAATGGGTGGCACGGTGGCTTGTTTGGTCGCACCGCTGCCTCACAGTAAGAAGACCCCCAAGTGGAACAACCTGGGTCCTCCCTGTGCCTATACGGGACTGTGGTAGCCTAGTGGTTAAGGTCCAGGGTCCAGGGTTCAAATCCCACCTCCTAACCCTAACCCCCACAGTTGGGCCCTTGATCAAGGCCCTTAACCCACCATTGCTTGGATTGTAAGACTGTGTAAGTTGTAGTCTGCTAAATGCCGTAAATGTTAATATGTGTTTACTCTGGGTACTCCGGTTTCCTCCCACATTCCAAAGACATGAGTGTTATGTTAATTGATTACTCTAAAATTG
>JAUZSV010420365.1:0-10799 GCA_034780495.1 Parotocinclus cesarpintoi
AGTGTGAAAGCACCACCAACATTCAAAAGTGACCAAAACATCAGCCAGAAAGCATAGGTACTGAGAAGTGGTCTGTGGTCCTCACCTGCAGAACCACTCCTTTATTGAGTGTGTCTTGCTTATTGCCAATAATTTCCACCTGTTGTCTATTCCATTTACACAACAGCATGTAAAATTGTAAATCAGTGTTGCTTCCTAAGTGGACAGTTTGATTCCACAGAAGTTTGATTTATTTATATTGTGTTGTTTAAGTGTTCCATTGATTTTTTTGAGCAATGTATATATACACCACATTTTACTATGAAAGTGTGACAGCAAGCATACATGTACAAGCATTTATTTGTGGACAGATATTTGTAGAGATTGTTGTTTGAAAAAAAGTCGAACCTAGCATAATGTGAAAACAGAGAAAGAAAATGTTACATCACATTCAACGCAGAGATGGAGAGAGAGAGAAAGAGAAAAAGAATGTTGACACCATGTTCAATATTCTTTAATATTATTTAATGTGATACTTACCGATTGCAAGATGGAACCTGTGGCCAAAATGTTGTAGCCTGGTCCAGTCATTTATTTCGGCTGCCTCTATCATGGTTGAGGTGTTATCTGTGTTTGTGCACACTTGCCCCTCTTCATTTAATCCCTAGTTTGCCATCTGTCATCTCACGGTGCCTTTTTTCATATGGAATTATGCGTTCTAACACCTGTGTAACCAACTCGTCCACTGGACTATGGGCGTTGCTCGCTTGCTCAAGTGAAACATGCATCTTATTCCTGACGTCGAGTACAGTGCTGCTTGATTTTAGCTTTTTTGTTCAAGTAAATAGCTTCTGCTGGATATGCATCACTAGGGGCTTCTGATTGGTCATCAACAGGGAGTTCACACAGTGGAGGTGGAATTTTCCCTGGTGATACTTGCAGTCTATGGGCCAATTAAAATCGCAGCTTCTGCAATAATAAAATCGTGTCCATTCAAATCGTGATTTTGATTAAAAAACGATTAATAAAGCACCGTGGTGCTTACCATCCACCACGGTGACATATGCTGGGATCTTCTCTCAATCTTCGTAAGCTGTAGAAAGAGTTCAGCTGCCTGTTTTCAATGCTCAATAGCTGATTATATTCTGTTGTGTGGCATTCCAGGTTCCAACAGCAGGCAGCTAGTGATCTCAAATGTTCTAGTGCCTCAGGGTTTGGGTCTCATACTTAGTTCATGCCTTATCTGGTGAAGGCCTTTTGAGTTGCCAAACTGAATTCAACAGAGGCTTGGGGGAAAAATGTACCACGATGAAGGCATTTACCCTCACCAGTACACCATAGATGCTCTGGTTTGGATGAATAATCCTACATTGTTAGGGCTCGCGCTGCACCTGTTTCAATCTTAGCCACGGTATATTATTTTTCCCCGCTCTCTTAGTGTTTTGTGTGAGCGGTCCAAAACTTGGTCCTGGGAAACACAAACAAAAATTCAAAATTAAGACCAGTGTGGCGGCAGCGATGTAAGTTCCACAGGAATTCGGAAGACAGAGGGTGTTAATCCAGTGAGTGTGATTTGACAGGAACGGGAGTGGAGGCTGAAACGAAAAGGAACTCTAAGGCGAAGGTAGAAATAAACAGACGAACTCAAGGAATAGCTTGGGTAGAGCGGCACAATGGTAGCATTAGCTTTAGTGTAGCATAATAGACACCAGATACCCGATAAACAGACGGAATTGGCAAATTATTGTGGTCAGGAATGGTGTTTCATAGAAGTAGCTGATGAGGGTTGATTCCAGACAGATGTGTAGATGGCAGAGGAAGTAGTCAGGTGGCAAACCGGTCCAATGGATCCCTGTGAAAACAGACAACACGCACGCACGCACAGCACTGGAAGAAAACAAAACATCAGGCTAAGGGACAGAGAGAAAAGAATGAAAAGTGAAGTGGGAACGTAAGGAGGTGATAGAGAGCAAAGAGACCAACCCTAACAGTACTTCCCCTCAAGGATCGATACCAGGCGATCAGGGGAGTTTGCCAGGGTTGGCCCACGAAAGTCGCGAATGAGTTGTTTGTCTAGGATGGAGGAGCTGGGGACCCAAAAGTGTTTGGTCGGCCACCAAAACCGCCTCTTAAGGAGGGTGAGGGTACGGTGTCCACCCGGGTGGCAGGCGATCTTGGAGAAATGGGCCCATTCCAAGGCTTGGATGAGGCAATGCCTCCACTCCTTGAGTGCCAGTTTGACCGCCAGGAGTTCCTTTTTGCCGATGAAAGGTGATGGGATAAGGTGGCACAGGGGTGGTGTCTTTGGGGCCCACAGGCTGCGAGAGGACGGTGCATGCCCCGGAATTCAAAGCCTCCACCTCGACAATAAACTGGCAGCTGGGGTGAGCTTGGCAAAGGGGTGCCGCAATCTTTCTGTAGTCCCAGATGTAACGCCTGTAGAAGTCCCAGAAAGTGTTGAAGTTCCTTCCTCTCTGGGGGGACCGGCCATTCTGCAACTGCACAGATCTTCCCATTTTGATTTTTAAACTACATTTCCAGAAGTACCATCCCTTGGAAGATCCAGGCTCCTTCAAGAAGGGATGTTTCTTAACAAGACTCTGTGAAATGATGTCATATTGTTCTCGAGACGGCTATGGTGTGTATTTCCACATTTCTTTAGTCAACTTGTCAAGTATCTCAGATTTCATGTCTTTTCTTTTATTGATTGAGAAGGGTTCTGTTCTCCTGGTATGCTTCATTACCACATTTGAGCTTTAATTCCACATCATACGAAATTTTGGGAATGACAAAAGGATCAAGCCAAGGTCGACAGCAAATAGGACTGTCCTCACAGGACGATGGTGATAAAAGACTTGCTGTGTCCAATGTTGAGTCAGTATGATACGACTCAGGGGCTTGCTTGATAATGATCTTAAGCGTTGCCTTCTCTTTAGAAAGTTCAGACAAGTTTACCAAGTTGTAGAACTCATTGTCAAAGTCTGGATCTTGAAATTGCACTACAAAGTCACCTTCCAAACCAAGCTTGCATTTCAAAAAAAGAGTGAAAGAAATCAAGAGTCCCTGGCTCACTATCAGTATGTATCTTCCTAATGTCATCTTTGTTAAGAATGATTCTCAGCAGCATTTTGGAGTCTGAACACTGGGAGAGAATAAATAAAAAAATAGCATCACCTTATTGCCTTAATACCATGTTTTATTTCCAAATAAGCCAGTCCCATTCTTCCTTTCTTCACCTGAAATATGTTTAGAATTTAGTCTTACTGTGGGTAATTCGCATTTATATTTACAGCATTTAGCTGGCACTTATTTCACTAATGCAATTGATAGTATCCTGTGAATTCCACAATGCTGAAAACAATGGTAAAAATTTACGAGGGTATAACCTGGGGTCAAGTCCAGGTCTAGAGTGCAGCAATGTTTGTTGAGTCATCCTCAAACATATTTTAAAAAGTGTATTTAAAGATAGAAAGATGGCAAACAATTTAAATTCAACTTACATTGCAACATCTCAGCATAAAAATACATCAAGTTTAAGAATAATCTGACAATTTGGTCAAACGTACCTCAATGCAGCAGAAATACTTTAGGAGAGATCAGCAGTATGCCTCGCACCATATAAGCTGACAGGGGGAAGTAATCGTTGAGTTCCTCTGGCTGGAGGAGCTAAAAGCAGTTTTGCAGAGTAATTCTTGCAGACTTAATAGCATCTCTGGTGTTCCAGGTACCACGCTGTATAAGGTTCCACAATAAAGCAGGGCGTGTTTTCCACAATAAGCACATTTATCACTTTTCCAAAATCAGGAAGTCCACTCGTGCTTCCTGTGGATAAAAACATTCCTTGAGTGTATTTGGTCCCATGGATGAAGGCAGTTCCAGCAAGAGACACAGAAGTCAAACTTTTGTATTTCCTTTTGATAGCATCCTTGACTGAGTGGTCCAAAATCTCAATAGAAACAGTTGAAATTTTTCCAACTTGCACTGTTGGTTTAAGTAGGTAAGGCATGTCCATACTATAAGCGAACATGAGCTGGTGCTTTGAAGCTTAGTCATCAAAATAATTTTGAAGTTATTAACGTCCTGGACAACTTTCTTAAAGAAGCTGTGCTTGGCCTCAAATCGTATTGTCCAGAAGTCAAGTAGAGGACCAAAACAGCGAATTAGATAGGGATAGTATTCAAGATAGTGGTGCTTTGGTTTCAACATAAAAGCAGGAAAAACTTCCTGCAAAAGCTGCCGATGTTGAAAGATTTTGGCTTCAAGGTAGAAAGCTTTTCTTCTGTAAATGCGGATGAAGTTTCCTATTCTAAAATTTTCACAATGTCTTTAAGATCTGTAAGGACACCACGTTGGGTCATTCTGTGACACTTTATCCCCAATCAGTAATGACAAGAGCCTCAAAATTGTCCAATTTTCATGTCCGTTCCCACCAATTGTCCTTTTTAACATAAATGTGTTTGGAATTTTATGTGGCCTGTTTGTTTTGTCTAAGAACTTGTTTTGAAAATGCTGAATTGCAGTATTTAGTTCCTTTAAGGTAAAGTATTTCTTAGCAATCAATGTCTTTAAATGTCTCTAAACACAGCTCCACAGGCACTATTCCTTCCGGCAAATCATGTAAAAAGTCAGTTGAAAAGGCTGTTACACAGTAAAACAAGTTCAGCTTATTTAAGACACAGTCACTTTTACAGGTACAGGACTGTACCTTTGACACAAGTACCCAGTCTACTAATGTAAAATCACTAATTCTCAAATATACAAAACTCTTTAAATAGTGGTTCAACAACTCATGATGTCTTCACATCAGTGGTTTTGCACAGCAAGGCTACATATATACTAGACAAGGCTGATCTGTACCTGATAGGCAAATTTGCAATTACCCAATAAATAGCAGTATTTTTTTTAATTTTTTGTTGCAGTTCCCAAAGGGTTACACATTTTAAATTAATCTATATATAACCCCAAATAAACTGACAACTCATGTGAAACAAATTGATTCTCTTTGAAGTATATCCCATCATATAATCTGTACTGACCTGACTGTGATGTTACATGTGTTTCTTTCAAAACTTTTTCGATAACATCACCCCTGTTCAATAAACTGGTAATAGACTTGAAATTGGAACATAAACAAAGGTTTTCTTAAGTAAAGAATCTAAAACATACTCAGTTGGTTCAATAACATTGAATCGTTCCTTGTAAAACAACAGTCTTGTGTATTCAGTTCCAAGGGTCCCATTCTCTGAAAGACAGCTAAAAGGATTAGTTTCCTGTAAGGTTTCTTTTACCAAATTAAGTGTGACCTCATTTATATTAGAGCTGTGCTCTTTTAGAATGTCTTCTACAGTTATTTTGGAAAGTTTACCTGCTAAAGTCCCAATTTCATGAAGTTCATTTATGATTTCCTGAGTAGCTGATATAGAGAGATGCAAGTCTACTCTTAATTTTGTCACCAATGTCATCATTTTCAACTCCAGCATCAGCATCATCATCATCATCATCAAACCATATCAGGTGATTCAGTGTTATTAGAAGAGTTCCCACCAGCATCTAGTTTAACGCCAGTGTGTTCACTCAGTGGTGGGCAAGAAAGAATTTCAGCTTTAAAGTCTTGTAACAAAGCAGAGCTATGATATCGACTTCTGTGTGAGGTAAAACTTGAACAAACTATTGACTTAAAAGCACAATGATTATAAGGACAAATGACAGTTTCTTTTTTTCTCAAATGAGTGTTAAGATGACAGAGGTATTGTTTAAGACTTGCAGATTGGTTAAAGTCGCATAACAGGCATCTAATTTTGAAGTTCACAGATTCACCACATTTAAATGCATGACTTCTCACGTGTTGCTAGAGCCTTGTGTGACTTAAAATAGCACACACAATCACTGTAAATGCAAGGAAATGGTAATCATCCTCCATAATGACCATAACTGGATCTATAATGCTCAAGTATTCTCAGACGATTGTTTGGGAAGTAAGTGCAAACTTACATTTCCACTCATACAATAACAGGTGCCATCCAATTAAAACCTGAACGATAAAGTGACAGTATAACAGCTACAGATAAAATGCAACTAACAAGCATGACCACCATTAAAATAACAAACATCTCAACAAACGTTTTATCCAGCTATTTTAACCACCCAGACATACTTTTAAATGATTAACTCCGTACTCATTTGGCATTAACTCAACTTTGAATGAAACAGGCAATACAATCTTGCAATGTGCAAAGGATAAAAACTAAAATATATATCTATATATATTATATATATTACAAATGCATTGGTGACATCTTGTAAAGATGTAAAGAAGTCTACTACTTCAGTGAATGCTTGTTTGCTTATAGTTAGTTAGGTTTAACTTTATGATTTAGGTTTAAAATAGGCCGATGACTTTTGAAAAGACCTGCACTGACGAGGTGATAAACAAAATAGAGTTGCCATCAGTGACTGTTAGTTAAATTTGTTTGTATTTGTTAATGGCTTGAGAGAACCTCAGTTCAGTCCATGTTGGTTTATGTTAACAGTTTTAAATCCAACTTTAATGTTGCGAACAGTTCTCCAGTCCATCACTAGTTCAAAACTTGCCTTTAGCTCACTGACATGACTTACTTGCATCTATCATTAACCACCATTCTGCAAGCTAGTCAACACCATTAGTTTTAAAATGCTCATTACTGGTGTTGCACTGAAATCTGTGACTGCCTCATTTATGTGGTATTTATTTTGGTTTATGTGCACAAGCATTTTATGCACATTACATGCGGTGTGTAGTCACATTTTGACGGCCAGAGTCTGAATAAAGGACATTCTAAATACATCTATTGTACCTTAATGTACTAAACAACAACCTATTCTCTACAGTGGAAAGTAATACTTTTCACATGAAGCTTTTTTTCTTCCTATTTAACCCCATGAAACGGACATATCTTAACGTGGCTTAAAGTAGATTAGTACTCTTCGGCCTTGTGCCGTCGACCGCAGTACCACCAGTTACAATATCTCACGTTATAGCACGAATCTTTTCGTGGTGTATTATTGAGATTATACCACAGTTCTGTGATTTTAAGAAAGAGAGCAAACAAAAATGTTTCTTCACTGTTAATCAACATTCCGCATGGTAAAGTAGTTCCATTCTATCAGACACCACGCTGCTAAAACAGCACCATCCGATCAACAGAAGCGATCTTCAGTGAAAATCGTGGATCAGTAAATCATTTCACAATAATCAGGAGCACAAACAACCACCAAAACATTTGGTAATGTTTTAAGGTAAATCACCGAACACAATTTTTGGTGCTAACAGTTCTCACGTTAAAACACTATTTTAAACACGTGTATTTTTACAAGGCCTTTCACACGGAAATGGATTTGTCAGAGATTGTCTGGCCCTCCGCTTTATCTTTGTGCCACTGGTTGTTATAAAAGCCAAACGAACTGAAGCGCAAACTAGAAATTTTAACTGCGTGTCCTCGCCTATGAGGGGGAAGGTTCCAGAACAGCGGATGGACACCTGAGCTGTGTACTGAAACACACCAGAAGTGTAATCTCCTCGCTGAATCTCTATTTTCCAGCAAAAAACATCATGGACTCTGATGTCTTGTCCTAAATCACTCCGTTCTTCCTACGTATTGCAAACACCAGATCATAAAACAGTAACACCAACACCCAAACAGAGCATGATAACCAAACTAAATTCATTTACATCCAACAACAGGTTAATCAAGACTATTTAATGTTTAGTTACTGTTTAAGGACTGTTGTGATGTAGTGCACTATATAGGGAATAACAGATTGAGATTTGTTTCTGCACACTGCTCGTATGTGTTAACTCCAAATTGTTTTTATACGCAACTCCACAAAAATTAACTACTATCAGTCATTTTAGAAGAACATTTTAATTTGAAAAGAAAAAAAGAATGGTACTTAGAAAAATAAGAAACATACCTTAAATGCAAACAAGCGCCAAAGCAGAGGGAGTAACTTGAAGACAGAAAGAAAATATGGCGGGCTTTTTTCCAGCAGCACGTTCTACGTACTGACGAAAATACGATGTTATGACACGTACTGTACATGTACAAGTAAAAACCTTTTATTATTTGAAAAAATATAAACATGAAATGTCAAGTTATCACAACAAATTCAGTGATTGGTAGTCATACCAACAACAATACTTAAGTTAGGATAACTAAAGGGCAAAAGTATTTTTTACAGTGTAGGATTTATCTTATTTTCCTTTATGATTGGGGATAAATACACAGCTTTAACTTTGGTAAAGGCCGGTTTAAACTCTGCCATGCCATCCCTCTAAGCGACCTTAAAACCGTCAATTTAATTATGTCCTCAGTTCTTAGCTTTAAAGTACAGTATGGTCATTATACCACAACCTTTTAACTTGTTTTTTAACATTTTACTTGAGACTCTTTGAACTGTCTATAAAAAGTCTTAATTTGTCAGATACTTTCCTATCACTTCCCATGGGCTTAGTAAGTTCTTTAACATCGATGCAGTATACAAACACCTCGTCCATATGGAAATATTTCTCTCTGTTGCAAAACATAAATGTGGTTCCAGGTGCCAACAGATTATTTTCCTTTAGTTTTGAATGTAACTCTGAAGATGAATTCGACAGATCAAGCTCTCGTACCAACTACTTCAACTCAGCTTGCCTACTGTGAAGTCCCCCTAAGGTTAGCAAAGCACAAAATCCTGTGTGGCTACAACAAAAACTACATCCTAGGCTGAGATGAAGAGTGCAGCTGCCTGCTGCGCCAACACCATCAGACGAGCTCCAGGGACGAGATCAATACAACTCCAACAACCTTACTGCAGAACCTGGACGTGATGAAGTATGAGACAGTGGTGGACCGAGGCAGGTCAATTTTGGATCAGGTAACCCTGCTATCAAACCGTAGCTTCCTCATACAGACCAGTGATAACCAGACCAGCAGGCTCCACAGGCTAAGGAATTATGTCTCACAATGTCTGCTCCATACAACATCTACCATGTATGGCAATGTGAAAGATTTGTCCATCATGCTTGGATGGCCAACATCTACCTTGGCTTTTGCTTGTGCCAGGCCCTGTCCTATAAGCAACACCTGAAAGAAGTGAAGGCCAAGGTAATACCAAGGCTCAATCTGAAACCTGCCAGCCATTGCTGGAATCTCCCTGGCCAGTCTCCAACAGGATGCAGCTATACTCTAACAAAGAAGAGCCCAGAAGTATGACTGGCACATTCTGCACAAAATAACGCCAGCTCCACTGGGCAGGCTCATGTCTCTCCATCCCTACTACAAGTATCACAGATGCTAAAGCCTGTCCCTTAATGAATACCTGGATGATTCTGAAAGTGATTGGGAGAAAGTGCTGTGGTAAGATGAGACAAAAATGGAGCTCTTTGGCATGAACTCAACTCACCGTGTATGGAGGAAGAAAAAATGCTGACTATAATCCAAAGAACACTCTCCCCACTGTAAAGCATGGGGACATAAAATTATGTTTTGGGGGTGTTTCTGTGCTAAGGGCCCGGGACTACTTCACCGTCTCAATAGCAGAATGGATGGAACCATGTACCGTAAAATCCTGAGTGACAACCGCCTTCCCTTCACCAGGACAATAAAATGTGTCGTGGCTAAGTCTTCCAGCATGAGAGTGACCCAAAACATACAGCCAAGGCAACAAAGGAGTGGCTCAAAAAGAAGCACATTAAGGTTATGGAGTGGCCAAGCCAGTCTCCAGACCTTAACCATATAAAAAACTTATGGAGGGAGCTGAAGGTCTGAGTTACCAAGCAACAGCCTCAAATTGTTTTTGCAAAGAAATGATTTGCAAAGAGAAGTGGACCAAAGTTTTCCTGACAGTATCTGCTGTGCTTTCAAACAAGGGTTTTGCCACCAAGTATGAAGTTTTGTTTATTAGAAATATTAAGTACTTATTTCTTTTTTTAATACATCTTTTGCACAATGTACATTTATTTGAGATATTCTGTCACTCACTGTTAAAATAAACCGACCCTTAAAATTATAGACTGTTCATATCCTTTGTAAGTGGGCAAACCTACAAAATCAGCAAGAGATCAAATAACTATTTCCTCCTTTCACTGACTTTTAGTCCATTGTATCAGAATTCAAGACATGTAACATGTGCGTAAGGTTTGACTTGGTCACCACGTTCAAAACCGAAAAAATCCCACAAAATAAGATATATTTGTCCTTTGTTTGAACAAGCACAAATGTAAAAGAATGTAACAGGATAATTCTGGCACTGTCCAAAACTATTCAAGTTTTATATAAAATATTCCAAAACAAATTTAACAGAGTTAAATTTGCTGCAACTTCTAAGCCTCTTGTACGACTGTTTAAAAAAGTTTAATAAGCAGTCTTCCCATTGCTTTTATAGATTGCATATTCAGGATTTATTTTTGTGTATTGAGCTTGTCTTTCTGTTCATTAATTATATTTTTGTGTATTCATCATATCCAAATATTAATGTTACATTATTGCTATTGGTGTTTATGTGCAGATAGCATTGTTGCAACAAAAAAGAAAATAAAATAAAAATGCATTATTACATGAAAACCAAATTACCACTAAAAACGTGAGTGAATAATGAGTTATTGAAATGATTGATCATGTTGTTCACATTCAGAACCTGCTGTTTGTGGCCGGGAAGAATGTGGTTAAACACCTGGCAGCTGCCAACAAGCAGGTAAGTGCTGATCTGACTTAACTCGGACTGCTGATTTGATTCAGGATTATGAGGTGAGGTAACAAAACAGTGTGTACTGACATGGTGACTCTTTTGTGGACAGGATG
>JAUZSV010420387.1:0-10799 GCA_034780495.1 Parotocinclus cesarpintoi
GACAGGGCGAATGAATTTATGTGCGGTGATTGGATTTTTTTTTCAAGAGTGAGAAATACCATGTGTGGCGTGTGAGCATGTGAACTCGCTGAGGTGCGTGTGTCACACGCTCAAAGCGTGAGACTTGAGAGCCCTGCGTTTCCATTACAGACAGCACGAGATGTTTCACTCATGAGTCACGCCGTGTGCTATATGATGAGAAATGTCGAGCCGATCTGTTTATTCCTGCTCACTCCACACTCGGAAGGTGCTATTGTTTCATCTAGGTGAGCAAGACCGAACTGGCAGGCTTTTCTCTTTGGGAGCGGCGTGATGAAAGCCCACTTCTGCATGCTTCGGTGGGGCCGCGTGGCTGCTGTTTGTTTTTAGGCCCCAACATGCCTTGGGGCTTGGGGTTTTTGCAGGGTTAGAGGTCAAACATGAGTCAGGCTGCTCTTGAAGAACGGCACATGTGGTTAAAAGTTGCCGTACTTCAGCAGTGGTGAAAGATTTGGGATGCCACCGGGGCAGGACCTTGGGAGCTGACGACGTAGGGGAATTAGGGAAGCGTATTTATCTGTACTTATCTGGTTGTGGCAGCTTGGTGGCGCTGCCATTTTGATGTTGAACCTTATCCAGTTCTGATCGAAACCAGAATCCAGAAGAAGTTCTGAATGGCTAAGATTATTGTACTCGACCTGTATAGAGAATCCCATGTTTTCTCTTCTTGTAATATGGGACTCATTCGTTACTGTGTTCTTTTCTGTACAATAGTAACATTGAGAGTTCATTTTTCAATTTGTATTTGGTCAGTAATCCAATCAATGAGCTTACATGCTCTTGAGTAATCAGATAAATTCGAAAGCTCCAAGCTGACAGGTTTACATGAAGGTTGGGACATAAAATTCAAGCTTTCCCCAAAAGCATTTGATAGCCGTTTCATGGTGTTTAATTCAAGGGTTGCCAGATCCCACCATTGGCATCAGGTCTATGGAAAAAGTCCAAATGTAGTGAGATCCAACCAAGAGTGGCAACCAACTGCTTGAGGGTCATAAGATCAGAACCGGATCTTAAGTTATCCGAAGAGTCCCTAGTCTTCATTCAGAATGATTTATTTATACAGATTTAACTGTAAGTGGTACCTCGGTTCTGGACCACCTCAGAACTCACCATATTTGGATCTTGAAGCTTTTTGACTACAAAAATTGGTCTCGGCTCTTGCCGTTTGCTTTAAACCCGGCACATTTCTGAGCCGGGTGACTCTTTTCAGAAAATACTCGTTCACAATTCATGATTGTGTACAATTACTACAGTTAGCTCAGTAGCTATGCTAGAGCAGGAAGTTCATTAATAGAGTAAGTGTTTGCCTTTCAACCCATTGCTCATTAAATTCCATTAGATTTTTACTTTATTACACTTTACACACATAAACAAAGTTTGTTTATGTGTGTCATTTATCTAACACCTTATACAGGGTGGATTTTCTGGAGATGTGCTACAATCTGTACTCATCCTTTCTGCTTCTCGACAATCTGCCCGGAACGAACTGACGGCGAGAACCGAGGTACCATGGTATGTTTTCTTTACAAAACCACAAATTACAGAAAGTTACAAGTCCCCAACACCAAGAAAGCTTAGTCAGGATTAGCATCCTGTCCATAGTAAGCGACTATGCGCTACGAATGGACTAAATATGAATTAGGATCATAAAACCTGGGCTATTTCTTTAACCCAACCAGTTACTTTGCTCTCCCATTTAATGGGTCGTTAAATCTGAATTACAGCACAAGAAGGTACAGAATGTACCATGTGCTCAGAAACTACTTACTGCTGTTTGTGCTGTTAAACCAATCAGGACTTTAAGGACTGTCATTACGGCAGATGAATGTGATGAATCCATCATACTGGATCTGCTTTAGTCGTAACGTTTTATTGACTGGATTCAGCGCGCATGGATTTTATTGAGCCATAAACATTCGGACCGGCGGTTTACCCAGAGAACACAGTCAGTGATTCTCGTCCTGTACTTTCAGCCTCCATTAGACCTTTTTTTTGCAGCCACGATGATTGCTTTTATTAGTGCAGTTGACTATTCAGACTAAGCTTGTTTTATAAAAGCAGAGAAGCAGCTAGCGCATTTTCGTTTACAGCATTTAGCAGACGCCATTATCCAGACTTTACAAGAGTGGCTGCATGGCTGGGCTAGGACTTGAACCCTGGATCCTTTACTCAGCCAGTTTTTGAACTACCGAGCCACAAGAGTACTGGTACACGAGGTCATCTGTATCAGTTTTCTTATCTCTGTGTGAACTAACAATTTACCAAGAATGACCTTTTTAAATCACACCACAACTAACTAATAATGACAAATAATTCTGTTAAAATGCTTCACTACACAAAGAGATTGGACTACGTAAAGAATCCGAGGTCCTGTGAGGCATCTGTTTCCAAGTGTCCATCTGGACCTAGTGCTTATTTTAGATCCAGTGAGATCCAGCTTATTTCTTCTCCCACGACAAAAATGAGTTGTTTACATGAAATCTTCACTTTAGTGACGGTCTGACATGTGAGATGGCCTTATTTTTGTAAAACAGCTCGTTTCTTGAGAGAGTCACACGTTTTTTTACTCACAATTTTCTAGGCTGCACTCCCTCTTTAAGTCTCGGTTATCCCAAGGGTTTCTTTCTCATCACAATAAGGGAGTTTTAACTTGCCACTGTTACCAAGGCTTGCTCAATTGGGGCTACAAGCCTAGACAGTTGTGAAGCTGCTTTGAGACAACGGTCTGCTGTAAAAAGTGCTGGATAAATAACTTATAGTGGAACAGGAAAAGGGGGAAAAGGCTAAGCTAAGCTAGTGCAAACGAAGATTATGGGGTGATGAATCCACGCCTGAAATGTTTGGTTCCAGTCGTTGACAATAAGTTATATAAGGTCATTATAGTGTTGCAAAAATTGTAAATTGAAATGGAAAATTGAATGGTGACTAAAAACTTTTGCCCAATACCCCACATTTGCTATTTACCCCTAAAATTAATTCCATGATTGTGGGTAAACACAATGGATGCCAAAATACCTAGCAATTGGTCTGCTTTATTCCAGCATTCCATTTTACCCCTGGGCCAGGTCATGGGGAGTCCACGATCTTACCCAGAATTCAGTGCCATAGGCAAAGGCTGAGTGCCAACCTATCGTTTCGTTTTGTAATTGGACTTCTTGTCCCTAATTCTGCAAAACCAGGCCCTCAAGAATAGATTGGGATTCATAAATGCTTTTTTTCCCCAAAAAAAGTTTTTGCGAAACCTTCTTTTGCCCTCAAACTTCCATCGTAAGTGAGTTATGAGTTTTTGGTTTTCGTCTCAGAACATTCTCTCATCCACACCACCGCTCATACGTGCAGAGATTAAGCGGAGAAAAAGCCGGAGTGCTTCTTTAACGCAGATCTGAAACGCTGTAATGAAATCAAGTGTTATTGAAGTTACTCAGCAGCAGGACTTAATAAGAGCTTTCTTGGTGGAAATCCATGCAGCAGGCAGTGCTAAAATTACAACCACAGAAAAGGTTAAACAAACAGTGCCTCATCCGGCTCTTCTTAGCCACTGGATTGGTGAAACTGTGCTGGCAACCTTTTTCACCTTAATGCCTCTATAAACCAAGCATGTCCTGATAGCATCACGTCTACAGCAGCTTTCTCCTGATATCACCAGTTATCTGACCGAAATTACCGAAGTCAGTAAACAGCTCCATGTGTTCAGCTTAGTCTCTGTTATATAGTGATCCTGTCTAGTAGGTCTACCTTTAGTACTAATACTGTCACCAGTATGACCAGTATATACTGATTATGGGTATTATTAGTACCGATATGGGCTACAGTGCTCAGTCAGTTTAACCAGAAAGCTTTTGCTAGTCAATCAGCTTAACTAATAAACCTTTACTAGTCAGCCAACTGAACCAGAAAGCTTTTACTATTCAATCAGCTTAACTAATAAACCTTTACTAGTCAACCAAATAAACCAGAAAGCTTTTACTATTCAATCAGCCTAACTAATAAACCTTTACTAGTCAGCCAACTGAACCAGAATGCTTTTACTAGTCAATCAGCTTAACTAATGAACCTTTACTAGTCAGCCAACTGAACCAGAATGCTTTTGCTAGTCAATCAGCTAACTAATAAACTTTTACTAATCAGCCAACTGAACCAGAAAGCTTTTACTAGTCAATCAGCTTAACTAATAAACTTTTACTAGTCAGCCAACTGAACCAGAAAGCTTTTACTAGTCAATCAGCTTAACTAATATACCATTACTTGTCAGCCAACCAAACCAGAAATCTTTTACTGTCAGTCAACTTACCCAAAAAGACTGGACTAGTCAGCCAGGCTAACAACAATGCTTTTACTAGTAAATCAGCTTAACTAGAAATATTTACTAGTCGCTCAAACTTAACCAGATGCATTTATTAGTAAGATCAGACTGACAAACGGTGAGCGTCTACTAATCAAACAGTTTAACCAGAGCGCTTTTACTAGTCAGGAAACATAAACACCAAACTTGTACTAGTGTAAATGTAAATGTAAACGTCTTACCAGATCTTTGCTAATTTCACCTTTAAATTTACTCTTAAACTATGATTTTAAATTAATTTATTGACTGTTAGCAACAAAATAAAATGTTGTTTATAATAATTGGACTCTGCAGAAGAAGTAGGTGAATTTGGTTCATGCTAATACAAGTTAGGGTTTGGAGCCCAACGTGGACAATAGTTTTAGGAATACCCAAAGTCTCTAGCATTTCCTGAAAGACAGAGCTCTTGCTCGGTTTATGTAAGCCACAGTATATCTTTGTTTATAAGACACACCATGGAGAGGCTCTGCAGCACACAGGACTACCGTTAGCACCACGAGTAGACAAGGGATGCACAATGCTATCATCAGGTCATTATCCAATCCCAGTTTTGGTATCAGTGTTACTGGTTAAACCGAAACATTTCAGACCCAGGAACACACATTATTTCTTTGAGGAAACACAGATAAGCTTTCTGCCCGAGTGGAAAGACAAAAGATGAGCTCTTTGAGAGCTGAGGGCCCACAGAGGGTTTTATCTCTCTCCTCCGGGACTGAAGGAGGCCGTGGAGGGTTTTTCTGAATCGCCAGAGTTCAGGGAAAGCCATGGGAAATCGGAGATATGGGGATTTTACTGCCTTTGGATCTCTAATACGTCTAAAGAAGCGAGGAAAGGATCTGTACGGAGGAACACAGTGTAGCACGGCTAAACGTTCTGCGCCTGTCAGCCTCAGAACAGGAAGTATTATTTCGTGCCGACGGGGGTCATCGTTGGGTTTATGAGAAGATTCCATATGAACTCCTCGTTCTCGCCATATCTTTTATAGCTTCCAGTAAACCACAATGTTGACATTTTTATATTTCAAATCCTAAAACGGGGTTAGGAGAGTTCATAAAACCATAGCGCTAAATATTATGCAACACTAAAATTCACTAAGCAGGTGATTGTTGGGGTGGGACAGACACAATTGTGGACAGACATTCACGTCCAAGTGATGTACAAATGTGTCCGGGGCCGGGCAGCACCCACAAAAGCTGCTTGAGAAGTTGAGATAGAAGATAAAATGTGGGCATTTTATCCTAGACCTAGACGGGGCGTCAATCCATCACAGGGCACACACACACAGTCACATAGTAAGAGACACTTTTCACTGAGCACGCATGTCTTTGGGCTGTGGGAGGAAACCGGAGTACCTGGAGTAAGCCCACGCAGACACGGGGAGGACATACAGACTCCCTGGGGATGGACCTGGGACCTTCTTAAAATTTGCGCGATTTTATCTGACTACAGTGTGTAGACAAGAATAAACATTTTTAATCAACACACTTCTGGTAAAAAACATCAAATGGAGCGCTGTGGTTCCGTAAAAGAGCTAAACAAGCATTTTAAATATTGAACGACATTAAATACGTGTTCTTAACTGGGCAGATCCCCAATCCCCAGTTTACCGTCCATTTCACCTATGTAAACAACGAAAAAACAACACAAAATCCACGTTTAAGTCGCAATTTGTTACAACATAAATCCTTTTGTTTTGGGGGACACCTGCACAGTAATTGGACTTGTCACCCCCTTAAGGTTCGCATGCTGGGTTCCTGCCTTTAAAGATAATTGCAGGACAGCAGCGGGGCATGAGAATATATCTCCACGTACAGGAAGCTCCACAAACATCCCACACAAATCTCTGTACAGAAGAACGGCGGCAACTTTGAGGAGGGAGATTTATGAGCCCTCCTCGGGATGAGCGCTGATGACAGGGTGCCGTCACTTTCGTCGTTCATCAGATAGAAAAATCGATCGAAGTATTACGCCGCCAGCTATTCATCTCGCCCGTAATTATGCGCAGCGCCACTGACGAACCCGCTCTCAGATGCCATGCCTGCTGGGACGAGGCCGAGGGGCCTGAGAACCCTGAGTTATGATCATCTAACACACCTCCTCCTCGTGATGTTGTTCCAACATGATTTATTGGACTGGGTGTTAAACTGGTGTGGTTTGGGCCCCTCAGCAAAAACCTGATGTCACCTTATTATGGTTTTCATGCCCCCATGTTTAAGGAAACTAGTTTGAATTGTTTAAAACAACATGGCTTGTTTGAGCGGAGGAAGGGACGGGGTTAGGGGGTGGGATAAAACGCAGTTAGGGTAAGTGTTGTAGTTTTATGTATGTAATTGTTTATAGATGTTGATTTGTGTTGACCTTGCTTGGGTCATGAGCTCACCACAGGGTGCAGGAATAATTTTTTAAATAATTTTATAACAATTTATATGTTGATTTAATTGTATGTTCATATTTTTTAATGGATTTATTTTTGTCATTGTAATAATGGAGTCCTATCCAGCAAATAGCCTTGCTTCAGGGTTGGCACCACAGGGTCTCATCCATCCATCCATCCATCCATCTATCCATCCATCCATATATCCATCCAGTCATCCATCCATCCATTTATCCATATATCCATCCATCCATCCATCCATCCATCTATCCATCCATCCATATATCCATCCAGTCATCCATCCATCCACCCATCCATCCATCCATCCATTTATCCATCCATCCATCCATCCATATATCCACCTGTTTGCTGGCAATCACTGGTGGTCCCTTTGGACTGCCTGGAGCCTTGTGTGTGTCTTTGTATGTCTGTGTGTGTGTGTGTGTGTGTGTGTCCTCACTGACCCACCGCTCTCA
The DNA here is from genome assembly GCA_034780495.1 of Parotocinclus cesarpintoi. Classification (NCBI taxonomy): domain Eukaryota; kingdom Metazoa; phylum Chordata; class Actinopteri; order Siluriformes; family Loricariidae; genus Parotocinclus; species Parotocinclus cesarpintoi. The sequence continues at coordinate 7,232 of JAUZSV010420387.1, forward strand.
ACACCTCCTAACATTTCGGTCAGAACGGCCCAGAGGGGTTGCAGTTTGCCAAAATGTCCCCTCTGCCTGTCAATGGGGCAACATTCACATCTGAGAGTCAACAATCTCACCAAGAGGTACACTACCCTGAAGTATCATCTGCGAGCCTTTTTATAGGGCATCTGCCTGAGACAGAACTGCACAAAATCCGACAAATCTACCTGGCTGTTGTTATTTTTTTTTGTAGAAGTTTTCACTTACTTTCTATTTATGTTCCAGATAAGTGCACTTTTTTTTGACTTTCTCACCACCATCACCATCACCAGACTGTCCATCAACTGAAAAGAGACCAATATAGCATTGTGGTTGAGCAGATAGGATTTTGACTCTAGACAATATTCAGTCTCACCCTTCACAATAGGGTGTTTTTCCTCCTCGAACCCTTCATCAGGGTCTGTTCCTGACCAGCGTTGTCACTACGATATTTTTAGATGCCAGACTATTTCGAAACGAGAAGCGCAGAGGCGCAAACGCTGCTCTTCATATACAGCGGCTCGACGCTTGCTGCCATGTCACCGTTACCGCTGCACTGTGGTCAGGCACTGGTTCTTTTCCACTTTGGCTCAGTCCGTATTTACACATATCTTTAAAAAAAACACGTGTTTCTTTCAGAGACGGCCAAAGTTTTGCGTAGAACTTTCATTCCTGCATTGTTGCTCTGGCCTGTGACTTCCATCCCATTAGATAATCCATGAGTGAATAATTCAGGGAACGATGTCCCTTTTGACTTGTTCCAGGTTCGAGCCTGTTAGCCTGTTTGCGTATGTTATAGACGTGCCGGACCGAGTGTGGGAATCTCTGCGGCGTCACAGTCGAGAGTTTATAGAAACCTCTGTAGGCTTGTCTGTGAGATTAATAGTGGAGCAGATCGATCCTGATCAGTGCGTCTTTGAGGGGAACAGAATCCCCCTTGGAGCGACAGGCAGCCTTGTTAATGTTTTATCGCGACACTGTTTAGCTATTCAGCACGCTCCTTTGTGTCTATGTAGCTCCAGCGTTGAGTGATGACAGTCCTGACTGGGCGCTCGTGCTGCCGAGGTATTTCAAAGAACGACGAGAGGGAAGGGCGAAACAATTCAAGCAAAGAAAGAGCGAAAATTTGTGACCTGCTTCACTATATCTGGTAAAGCTTGACCGTTTTTCTTTTTTCTAAGAAGAATAAAGATTGTTCCACGGTCACAAGTCTTACTGCAGCAGGCACTCGGCCGGCCAGGCTCGTGCCTCAGGGGTGCTCATCAGTACTTGTCACTGGACTCGACCTATTTGTCACCAGGCAGATGTCAGGGCTCCTTGTAAAGGATAGTTGACATCCCACTGAGAGCCAAGTGTCCCCACTGTTGGAATGATGACCCCTGAGCATCCCCCCAGTGTTTAGAGTGCAAAGGGGGCAAACATGAAGGGGGAGAGGTAGAAGGCCAGGGGGATTTTGGGGATCCAGCAGCTCTGATGGTTGATCTTCTAAAGTGACCTGCCCCTGACCCAGCATGGATAAAGTTATTGAATCACTGTCTAATGGAAATGAAGAGATTGATGTGATGACATCATATGAGTGTTTTTCAATGATTTGCTAAAACTTGGTGGTGATATGATTTAGAATTTAATAATATAAACCAACTCGGAAACGGTTGGGACAGTACGGAAAACGCAAATAAAACGCAGTATTGTTACATTTGCTTTGACTTTTGTTTCAGTGCAGACAGTGTGAACCCAAGATATCTAACCCTAACCCTTACCCTAACCCAAGATATCTAACCCTAACCCTTACCCTAACCCAAGATATCTATATGCTTTATAAATATCTATATAATTTTTTTCTGGTTTCATTTGTAAAATTTCCATTTTTGCACCTCAGGCCTGAAACGTGTTCAAAAAATCTTGGAACAGGGAGCAATTTAGGACTAGTAATGAGGTTAAAAAAAAAGAAACAATGTAACAGGTAATGTCAACAGGCAAAGACGGGCAGAGGATCTCCAGTTTGTGAACAGATGCGTGAGAAAATGATTGAAATGTTTCAAAACTAGGTTACCTTGGAAAGGATTTCTATATTTCTTCCTCTACGGTGCCGAATATAATGTATTTAGAATCAGGAGGAATTTTAGGGCATAAAGGGTAAGGGTACGAGCCTAAACTGAAGAGGGGTGATCCCTCTCCGCTCCCTCAGATGGCACTGCATTAAGAACATTCATCAATAGCTGATAGAACCACATGGGCCAGGGATTACTTTATCAAACCTTTCTCAAGCTCTACAATACGGACTTGCATTCACAAATACCACTTAAAACTTTACTGTACAAAAATGAAGCCTCATGCTAACCATGTCTAGAAGCTCCGCCCACTTCTCTGGCCTCGAAGGCATATAGGATGGGAAACAGGGACATGCGTAGACTCCCAAATCGGATCGAAATCTGGTGACTGGTATACATGCTATGAGAAATCCGATTACTGAAAAAAAATACAGCTTGATCGGATTACTTAATCTGATTTCTAGATGGAAGTAGGATGTGTACACAATCACTGGAATATTCATAAAAGTGCAGAAATACGATCATTATCATTATATTATATATATATATTATCTATACGCACTCAGTGTAGCGTTGTGGCACATTGATCAAATCCTGCAGGGTAAGTGTATTGGAGCTTAGGGAGATGCTAATGCTGAACAGATGTAGCCCACTGAGGCAGCAGGTTTACTCTGTGTGTGTATGCGTATGAATCATCAGCGTGTCTCATCACTGGAACAATATCAGTCAAACTGTATGTCAGGGACTCACATTTAAATGCGCATGACATTTGTCTGTACCAGCAGGGAAGAACTAGGGTTACGTTCTCCTCCTGAATCAATCCATCTACTCCATCTGTAGATCCTCATGGCTCGGTTATTCATGGCTCGGAATTCATCGGGTTAGATGACCAGCCTAAGTATTTTGTGTTTTTTTTCTCTTGCAAAAAGTCAAACAAATTAAAAACATATTTTTGTGTAAGATAATCCTTTTCCCAGATCACGTAGCACTTATAACTAAATTAAAAAAAAAATGTACAGCCAGTCACTGTGATCGATATCGGACACTGGGCTTAATGGTCCTGGGTTCAAATCCTACCTCTGCCAAGCTTAAATGTTCATATAAAGTAAATTCAGCAATTCTGTGTCTGATTTATTATTATTTTGTTTATTATTAAGTTGTAATATTGGCATTACGTATCAACCCTCTGTCGCCTTGCTCTCCAAATGTTGCCATTAAATGCCCATATCAGTCGACCACTAATTAAGACATGATGGTAGACGTTGCATTTCTCACACCCCTCGTTTTCAGCTAGAATGGAAGTCTGAAGGCACTTGTTAACTTGTTGTTTACAGGTTATAGGATATGTTTTCTCGAATCACACCCTTCAGCTGGGTGACATAATGAGTGCAGACAGAGCACACAGTGAGGTGAGGGACGGATTTGGTAGGGTGTTGGCACAAGGGCCGATTTTTGACATGCCTGCCGGATATGTGAGTGAAGAGGTGACACAGGAACCAAATGCC
>JAUZSV010420398.1:0-10799 GCA_034780495.1 Parotocinclus cesarpintoi
CTGTGAAACATGGTGGTGTAATGGTTTGGGCCTGTTATGCTGCATCAATATGTAATATTGGATCAATTTCCTCAATAAATACATGGCCAAGTATAATCTTTATGTCTCATTTCTTTAACTTGATTCTCTTTATCTAGATTTAGGACTTGTGTGAAAATCAGATAATGTTTTAGGTCATATTTATGCAGTACTAAAACAAATTCTAATGGGTTCACAAACTTTTGAGCACCACTATATGTATTACTCTTGCACTGTACTGCTACTATTTGCCCTTTTTGGTAGATGCTCCCTGCATTGTATGGCCTTGTATTTGTACTGAGGGATGACAATAAAATGGAATCTATCAATTTTAATCAGAACTTACTCACATGGCAGTGAAGACAATCCAAAAGCTAACCCTACTGGGATAATTCTCCTGAGAGACCTTCTCAACCAGTTTTCCAAATAAATGTCATAGTATAGTTTTTCCCACAGTGGTATTAACTTCTTTTCATTTGAAAAGCAATAATACATGTCACTGTGCCGGGGTGATTTTGCATAATACTTTATATAACTATGCTAAAGTTTTAAGTGAGCCCAGGGCAAATCTTTAATACACACACAGAGAAAAATAAGCTTAAAGCATCACTGCAGGACAAGCCAAAATCTTGTTTATACTAAAATATCTTAAAACTCTTAAAACTGAATAACTTAAAAATCAACTGTTGTGTTTTTTCTAACAGTGAAACTTTTTGTATATACTACAGATGTCTGATAACTGTATGTTGGGAATTAGCTGAGTGTTTATGTATTTAACATTTGTACTTTGCACACGTCAAAACATAAACATAATGTGAAAATCTCAACTCAGATTTCTGTGTAAGAAAAATCTCCACTTTTGAAGTCTCAAGCTTGCAAGCATGTTGTAAATGAAAAGACTCTTCAGATCAATTCCCTGTTACTGTTGTCATCACGCAGTGGCCTATAATCTGAAAGGACCTAAAGTCAGAAAATGCATCTGTCATCAGCATCATAATAGGCCTGTAGGGTTTAAAAGAACTATCCTCGTTGCTGATTTTGCTCATTGTGAAAACACTAATGAGGAGTATGAAGGTGCTTACTTGCAGTATGGACTGATGTGGAAAATGGGGTGTTTGCAATGTGCCGCAAGATGTTGAAAAGACCCATCAGCCATTTATCAGAGGTATGACTGAAGACGCCCAGAGGGAGAGTGTGCACATCTGTGTTTGTGAGTGCTTGTGTTGATGCATGACCTACAGTACAAACCTTGGCCTGGGGTCTGCTACTCATGCTACTCTCCACTGCTGATGAGCTGTCTGAACGGCGAGTGCTGAACGAAGCCCTGCGGCCTGTCTCCCTGAGTCCAGCACCACTCACTGACCTTGGCATCTGAGAGAGAGACTGAGATCAAAACGATAATGGGACTATGTCAGTAAGATGTAAAGGGATTTTCCATTTCTTTTTGAGAATTTAATCTAGTAGATTGACCTAATGCTTTTTAGATCTATTTTCAATGTTAAGTCAGTTGTCATCCTTTTCAGAAATCTATTACTCTGCCCATGTCTTACACAGAATACATCCTGACAAGTCAAATAATAAAAAAGTACTGAAAACCAATCATTAATGCTGTTGCTTTTAGTGTCAGTGATTATTATAAACATAAAACACTTAGTTCATTTAACGTGAGGTTAAACATTCGATTTGGGAAGAGAACTAGAATGAAGCAGTGCAAAAGCTTGTATATGCAACAAAAAAACACTAGAAGAACACAAACACATCTTTCATACAGTCATGAAATTAAGTAATGATTCCCGCTTGAGTCTTGCTTAGAAATCGTAATGCAATCTGACTGATTATGATTATTCTGTTCTCTAGACCTTAGAAATTTAAATCTACAACTGCAAATTCTTATTCCATTAGCACTTTTGGGGGAGAAACGAGAGGCAAATTGGGAGAAAAGAAGGGGGGGGGAGAAAATAAAAATCCTTCTTAAATATTTAGTGACTGAAATGGCAGGAATGCACCCAACACTCATTACATGCAAACAGAGCCAACTGTAAGGTGTAAATGCACCTGTTTTTGAGATGACTTGGCTTCCTGAGGAGTGCTGTGCCCTTTTTTGACATTCTTCTGTTTCATCCACTGTGCAGCATCACCTCTTTCATCCCTATCACTTTTTCTTATCGGGGGACAGTTAATTTTAGGATTAATACAGAGGCTGCTTTCCTCTTTTAAAGGATTTGTACTGGAGCAAGAGACTCTTATCTTAGTCATTACAGGGGAAATATTGGATTCAAGCATTTTAGTATCTGCAAAACATTCAACAGTGTCTATCAGGGTTTCACATGGTAAAGGATTAAGATAAGCAGCCTCATTATGGCACTGAGGCTGGGTTCCATATATACTTCCTGGAGAAATACCATGTGCTTTTTGGTATTCATCACAGGCTTTTGGAGGAGCTTGATTCGGAGGACACAAAGAGGCTGTGAGTTTGTTAGTGCTGCATCTTGTGGGCCATTTGCTAATGGACATACTGTAGCAAAGAGGAGGGCCAATGTACACTTCTTCTGTGCAGGCCTCAAACAGGGACTCTTCGTCACAGATTTCGGGGGTTCTGGAGAGAACTGGGGTGCTGCTCTTGTCCTCTATGCAGGTACTGACCTCCCCACAATCACTGTCATGGGAGGAAAGCGACAGGTAGGAGTAAAAATCGCCCTTGCGTAAATGGATGGGTTGATGGGAGTGTTCCAGAACTTTCTCCTTGATTTGAGAGACAGAGGTAGAGCTGGCAGATTCCTGAAGTTGCTCTGCTTGAGTGACTTTTGTTTTCAGTGCCACTGAAGTCATGTCAATGATCTCCATGACAAAGCTGTGGACATTCTCACCTTTCTCCTCCTTAGAAGGAAAGGATGTGTAGCTGCAGCAATCTGATGAGCTCCCTCTGTGATTTTCCTGGACAGCACTTTGAAAAGAAGCCAACTGCTCCACTGAGTTCACATGTGCTCCTTTTGGTGACAGACTGTGGCCATGACATGGTAGTTCTCCCTTCAACTGGCCTTCCAGAGAAAGGTCTTTAGACTGCATGGTGATATGCTCACATGAGGTGGATACCATACCAAGTATATCACCATTTAAACCATCCTTGGTGTAGCAATCCTGACAAGATTCTCCTTTTTTAGTGATCAGACTGCCTTCTTCTCTGAGGAGTTCATCTTCATCTTTCCCTTTGATATGGGTGCTGCTCACATTCCCATTCTCCATGTCATCAACAAAACTACTGATGTAGTTTCTGGTGGCATCCCTGTGGTCACTGTCCACATCCTTCAATTTGTCATTTTTAACAGCAGTATTGGCCTCTAAGAGCTTGAGAGCAGCCCGGCTCAAAAAATGAGAATCACTGGTGGTCCTCACAGGAGACAGAATCTCCCTGGACATAGTCCCACACTGCAACTCATCACAAAGGTCTGTCTCATTCTTCTCTCTGTTCTGTACTCTGGGTTTCACCCAGCCTGGAAACTCCCCCTTCATGTAGTCCAGCCCTGGGGAAAATGTGCCTTCTATATATTCCTCTTCCGAGATAATACTGGAGTCTTCATCATCTTTGATTCCCAACTCTTCCTCAGTGAGAGTGAGGGTAGAACTGGAAAGCAGATCACTGTCATCCTCATCGTCAGTGCAGGCCGAAGTGCAAGACACATTCACCACCATGCTCACACTGGCGTCTGCTTCGTCCATTAGCTGCTGCCGGCGACTGTGCTTCCTGAAAGATGTATTGGAGTTTTGGGCCATGCAGCGGTTCCTCTGCACAGCCAGATCCTCAGATGTTACTGATAAGTCATCAACACTACTCAGCTCTGTGAGAGAAGCTGCCAAGCTCTCACTGACAGAGGAAGGAGCACCCCCTGAGTAGGGCCTTTGCCCCAAAAGATGAAGAGAGCTGCTTTGTAGGGTGATATCAGAAATGCTACGAGTCATTTTCTGATCTAGGGGGGTCTGAATATTTTCTAGTCTTTTAAGCAGCTCCAGAGTTCTCTTGCTTAGTTCCCCAGTAGACTCAGTGGCCAGGCATATGTCTCACAGATTGCCCTGACTGCCTGCTTCTTCCAAACTCTTACATGGTGCCAGCCAGCTCTCGAGGGATATGCTGCGTGTGAGAGGCTCCTTGGCTAATGGAAATAAGTCTCCCACTGCATAAAGAGAGTCTAGAGAAGACCCATGAGACAGCTGAGCAGACTCTCTTCGGACCTTCCCATCATCACCATAGCCTGCACTAAATACTTCAGTGTCATGGCCCTCATCCTCAGAGTCAGGAATGATACAATGGTCATTAAGTAAAATCTCAACAGTTCCCTTTCTGTGCTTTCTCCTGCTTTCTCCAGATTCCTCTCGCTTCCTCCTTGTCATGAAGTGTCTTTGACCCTTAGTCTCTTTAGCCAGACTGTCTCCAAGTGCAGCACATTTGTTGGCACGTTCCAGTATCCTGTCTATATCTTCATCTGACACTTTGTCTATACAAGGTGATTCGGAACGGACAGCAGAAGTAAGAGTACCTTGAAACTTTGTATTGTCATTTTGATAAATCAAACAGATCTCAGAGTTAACTGTTGTATCTGTATCTACTGTATCTCCTTCACTGACTATTCCACTCTCACTCTCAGATCTTCTGGCTGCGTCTGTTAACAACCCCTGTTTTCCTCTCACTAGTCCTGCTATGATGTCAGGTAATGACTCCACTGAAGAGAAAGAGGAGTCCTTGCTCAGGCTCTTTAAGAGTGGCTGCTTCCCTATGGTCTTGGCTGTATTTGAAGCTGTCTTCTCATTGTACTTAGGCAGTTGATAGAGCTCCACATGGGGAAGACTGAACACCTGATAAACATGCGAAGAAGTAGGATGTGACTGGGGGGCATTCAGGATGCTTCTGATCTGTCTGGGGCATGTTTCAGTAGTAATTATAGACTCTCCTGCAGAATTAAGGTTTTGCCTGTCACAATCCTGTGAGTCCATGTTAACTATTGTCATATCCATTTCGTCCCATTCCCATGAGTCTTCACATGACCCACGGAGATCCATAAGCGATGGTTCAATCAGGTTCCCTGGGACCTGAATAGAGTCAAAATGAATTGGTGTAAAAATATAGACATAATACAGAGGAAATAAATTTTTTTTTTTAATGGTGCACAAATAGATTTCAGATCTCCATGAGCTAGTAATTCATTTAATGAGATCAAACCAGTGCTAAGCTCTGAAGCATTTTTGCTCTTTAAAATTCTGCTTAGACACAGGAATTCTACATGGGATACAATTATACAAATTGCTTGGCATCTTGTTAATGAGCAAGGTCTATTAGTATTATCCTTTTATCCCATTAATCTAATAAACTCACATATTCAACATTAATTTTATATGCCATACATTGCATATAATGAATTTTTATTAGATTTCTGTTTATTCTTTTCATGCTGATAAGGGAAATGTTTACGATGAAGCTTGGATTGCTAATGCATGATAAAAAACCTTCTACAGTCAGAACAATCAATCAGCCTAATCGAATAAAAAGTCGTCATTGTAAACTGCTTCTGCTTACACTGAACTACACTTGTACCATTTTTAATACTAAATTCTGCGTGTAACCTTCCTCTGTCATTGATAGACTGTGCTGTGAACAGGACATTGTTTCCTGTGTTTAGTGGGTATGGCCAACTGACAGAGTGAACGTTTCAGATTACCACCCCTTATTCTGGCATAAAAAAATGGCATAAGTGGCATATAAATACCCATTCTAAAATTCGTTCTCAAACATGAAGGGCAAATATAGGAGCAACAATTTCCTTTTTCTTTTACATTTTTCAGCAGAAGGACATTTTATCTTTGCACACAGCACACTGTATTAACAAAAACAGACCCTCCCTGTTATTTTTCTTCCCCTTTTTTTTAAAACACTTTCAAAAGTGAAATTGCTCTTCAGCCCTGCAAGGTCAGAGCTGGAGAGGGCTGAGTCATTTGTCTTGCTGCTTTAAATGAAAGCAGGATAACTGAGTGGACATCCACAAACAGGTCCCTGAGCTTCTCTACAGAGCTGTGCTGCTAGCACCCAAGAATGCACTGAATCTGCATAACAAAAGCTGGAAGTCGAACTCCCACATTTAACATACTGCTACAACCTTGCATCTGCTACAAGTCACTAGTTGGAGATTTGGTTTGTTGGATAAAATGCTGCTTATTTTGCAGTTAAGATTGGGGTGAGTTTGATATTGGACTCAGTATACACAGTGGGCTTGGTATTAAGAGTTTAAATGTACATAAAGACTACATAATACATTAAGGTTATAATAATACTCTTTGTGAACTGTAGTACTGTGACCCTGTTACTTTGTTCTGCATTATTGTCTATATATGCCTGGCTAAAAAACCCACGTTGCCTTGAACGGAGCAGAGCAAGGAACACATTGACCCTTATGAACAAGTTTAAAAGATAGGTCAACACATACTCAGAAAACAAATGGGTGTATACATAATAGTATTTACTGACAATCTGTTAGAGATAGTACTGCAGGAAGCCCTGCTGGTTTTGTGCAGCCCTGCAGTTACTTATATACAGAATTCACACATCATTGATGACCATACATTTGTGATGCAGTAAACATGAGCGCATCCTTAGCTTAGTTCATAGAATACAAATAAGCTCGGATTCATTTGATATCCAACCTGTTCTCGACCCAGAGTACGCTTGAGATGATTCTGCCACTGGAGAACCTGCATGACAATGGCCTCCCAGCGCCTCTCCAGGTTCACCTGTAGAAACTGAAGTGACTGGCGTTCGGCTTCAGAGCTTTGGTCCTCCGGTCCTTCCAGTAACCTCTGGCACAGCTTCAGCACTGAGGCCATTCCCTTCCTTCGGCCTCGCACTTCCATACAGAGAGCCTACAAAGACAAAGACATACTTCTATATTTTCTCTCTCTATATATATTCTAACATCTGCTATATTAATAGAATATGCATCAGTGGAATTCAAATGTCTTTTTGGTAAAGTTCCCAAGCAGCTTTATTTTTGTGTTTTATGTGTATTTTTCACGTGTTTCACTTTCATTCTCTAGACTTAAAACTATCATCCACCAGACTGGAATTGAGAATGGTTTGTTGCATTAACTGTGGTCAGTCAATACTGCCAATATATACTCCCATGACAAAAATTAGTCACCTTGCATGTTTCAAGTGGTAGTAAAATTGATGTTCCTGCAGACTGAGTTGTACAATGAGAAGATAGATTGAGAAGAGGTGGTACATCTAGTCAATGGAAAATTAAAAATGTGTGGCAAAAAATTCCAGTCTACAGGAAACTCGTCAGAATTTTTGGAATGATTACACACTATTAAGTTCATTTCAATCCCCGGTGACTAATTATTTATGTGGTGAGTATGTTTTTTCACATTTTCTCATGGATGTTCTACCACCACCACCACCGGACCCAGGTTCAACTCATGATTGTGTGTTCTGGCAAGGTCTGGTATCCTATGTACATAATACTGGCTGTATCTAATTATCTACACAGCACTGCCACAGTGACCCTTAGCTAACCTTGTGCCTCACAAATTCTCCTCCAAAAGGTAATCCATGATGTTTCCCATTTTTCACATCAGCTAACAAGCAGAAATACATCCAAGACTATACGTTATTCAGATGTTCAAATGTACTGCTCACAAAAATGAGGGGATACTTCAAAATGAAAAATCTCATAATGATATATCCTATAATGAAATATCCCCTAATTTTTTACTGCTGCAAAGTAGCGAGTCTGTAATTTGTGCTCATTGTAGTTAATGTGATGTATACCATTATGTCTGAGCTCATGATAACAGCAAGGAGCAGGGAGAGTAAAGGAAGTATAAAAAGGAGGGGATAACTGTAAAACAAGAACGAGAGTCAGTGAAAAGAGTATATGGACGAGAGGGGAAGAATTGAGGACTGTGCTGATGAGGTCCCTACAACAATCCAGCTGTCAGGAGCATGTAAATCAGTGTTCCCTCCACCCTCTCCACATAAACAACACTGTGATAGTTACAGACTTAAGCTGTGTTGCTGTGCTGCTGTGCTCCAGAGCAAAGCTACAACAAATGGATTAAGAGCACGAGAACATACATATTCCCCTGAGCAAGCAGAGGTCAGTCAGGGTATGGGGTGAAAGGGCTTCAGGATGCTGATGGTCTTGCGTCTGTACCTAAGCCCTCCTTAAATATGCAGTGCAGACTGAGTAAATGGACAAGCATCGCTCCTTGTGCAGTATGTGACAAAAACATTCCTGGAACAATTTATGTAAATCCCACCTGTTCCGAAGGCATTGCCCCACTGGTTCTTTACATTTTTCAATAAATATTAAACACCATTACATTTAAATTGGATTTTGTTTCTTCAGCAGTTTCAGCCTCTGTTTTAGCATATATTTACAGCTACCCACATCTTTTAAACAGGTAATGAGACTGCAAAATGCAATGGCAGACAAGGAGGCAGAAGGGGGGGGGGACTGCAAGAAGTGATGAACTTATTCTGTAGAATGGCGAATTGGGCCACGATGCTACAGTAATATCTAGCAAACTCAAAGACAATCAAAGCTGACACAATACCAAACCTATACATGTAAATTAAGTAGGGTGCATCACTCTATACTAAAAGTAGCTGGCAAACATTTACGGCAGCCTGGGTAGACTCTGTTTATCTTTATACAACAACAGCTGGTGTTAGTGTTGCAGATGGTCAAATCAGTCTTTTACATGTACTCTTATGTTCCTGTACTGCTTCTGCTCCCCAATGCAGTCATGGCAAACAATCTATTTGACTATTTCTCAATTAATACAGCTAGTCCACTAATACAGATTAAAAGACCGAGAACCTGGACTATAATCCAATATGCTGAACAGCATATGGAGCTGCAAGACTTCCAGAAATCAGATGCTGCATTGTTTCTGTGTTGATGGGTTTAATAAATTTGATCTGCACCCAACTCTCCCCCAAAACGTTGTGCCCTGTCTTATTGACAAAGGGGAAAGGCAGAGTATAGTGTGCCAATATTTGCTAAAAAGCTTTTCCAAATACATGGAGCGGTAAAGTGGTCTGCTTTTCCCTGCAGTATCTGAATGTGAACCTACACAATGACTCCATTTCAGACCTACAGGCTTAGTGCTATGGCTGAGAAACTGGCTGCTGGCCAATGCGCTCTGTTGCTCTAGCCTGATATCAAAAGGAGAGAGAAAGAAAAGAAGAAATAGCGATAGATACAAACACAGAAGCCAAACAAGGGAGCCATCTTTCAGTTGACCATTCTCTGTGAAGGCAATGAAATGAACAAACCCACAACAAGCTTATCTATCAGAAGCTTTTAATAAAGGTATCATCAGATCAGCTGCCGCCAAGCATGCAACAGTGCTAAGCCAATCTTCCCAGCGCTCGAGATGACTATTCTTTCTCGTCGTACTGATTCTGGCTTCACTATCACTTGGCTAAATCCATCTTACCTACTGTATTAATCTAGAGGGTTCTCACTATCTGAACTGGCAATCGAGCCTGAGGCACATGACACCGGATAACAGCAGCACAAAAAATAGCTCTAGGAATATTTCAAACTCAATCTCAACATCCTGTGCAAAAATGAGAAGGTACCCGAACTGCATATACTACCATTAATGCTTTTTATTCTCACACTCTGTTTTTATCAAAATACAGTTTAACGTAAAATAGTGATTGAAAGGCTGTGAAACCTTTAGAATTTTCTATATTTCGCATAGGTATAACTTAAAAACAAAGACAATTATATTATGGGTTAAAACAAACCATTATTTCTCTGACTGACAAAAGTATGTGAACCTTGGATTTTAGTATCTAAGCTGACCTCCTTGTGCAGTAATAACAGCAACTATAAGTTTTTAGTTAACTGAGACCCTGCTCATCAGCCCATTTAGCTCGTTCTTCTGTACAGAACTGCTACAACTTTGGTACGTTGATGAGCTTACTCATAGAGCTTCAGGTACTTTCTTTTATGTCACTGTCATTACTTTGATCTGGAAGTTTCTAAATATTACCTTTTTTTCTTCTTTAACCATCCTTTATTAGACTTACCTATGTGCTTAGGTTCATTGTCGTGCTGCAACAACCACTTTCTCTTGAAATTTTGTTTACAGCCAGATCTTTCCAAATTGACCCAACAGTGGCTGAATTTGGCAGAGGTTGGGATTTGACCTTCTGACCATACTCTTAACTACGAGGCTTACATAGTATTCTTATAGTATTCTTTGATACAGCAATAATAGCAAGTCATCCCAGCCCAAATGCAATAAAATTAGGTTATGTCACACTATGACACTGCCACCACCATATTTCACAGATAAGACTCATATGATAGAATGCAGTGTATTCATTTCGCCCTTCTTATTTAAACCAAAAAAATTATTTCTGTCTCATCCATGCCCGTACATGTGGAACATGAGAAAAAAAAGGATTTTCTCGGACCCAGGACTCGGTCCCTGGGTAGTCGGTCTACTTTTCCCCCCACTACCACGCCCATGGCTACACGTGTCCGAACACCGTTTCAGAACAACTTCTTCTACCCTTAGTTCCTGCGCATGTGCACTCTCACACAAACCATGATTGACAGAACCCCCAGCCAATCCTACCCTCACAAAAGGCTCACTTTTTTTTTTTTTTTTTTTTTCAAATTCAGGCAGTTAGATTGTAAATCTATTAAAATCGTTTCTTAGTGAGCACCTAAGAGGTAAGCCGAACCTGTGTACCAATTTCATGTAAATCCGTT
>JAUZSV010420409.1:0-10799 GCA_034780495.1 Parotocinclus cesarpintoi
CCCGCATTCTGGGTCCGGCCAAAAACACCACCACTGATCGTAACAATATTATATATACATTTTTTAAACCTATTGAAACAATTACTTTATGAGAGGTAAATGCTGCCTTTTAAAATTCTATTGAGCTGATAATGCAGAATGTCTCTGTATAACAAATTTATTTAATACTGATACCAGATCTTCAATTAGTTACATTTAGTTTTTATATTTGCCTTTTTAGTTGTGTTATGTCTAACTGTAATTACTGTACTAATACTGTAATTGTTACCATTTTCTAAATGTTTAAGTCTATCCACAGAGAGCTGGACCTGGATTGGATAGGAAGACAGTCCATATCAGGGTTGTTTAAGTGACACTGTTTAAGTGCCAGAAATCTTCCAACCAGCTTTTTTCTGCTAAACACACAGATATGTTTATGCATGTGAGGCCAGACCCAGGCAGATGGCTTAACCCGGCCAGAAGGCACTGCTAGAACTCAAATTCAGGTCCCTGTGGTGGAGGACTAGCATATTATATAAATGCAGAGTGAAAGACTGCTTTTTGTAATTCTATTTAGTCATGCTAGCCATTTTTAGCAGAATAACTTTGTTCTTTTTTTGCTTCTTGTCTGCGTTGACTACGTGCCAGAATTTATTTGATATCAGGATTCACTATTTTAAACAAAACTTTAAATAAATGACAGTGACCACACTAAATAATGGATAAATGTCTGACGCTCTCATTTAGAAAGAAATAAGTAATATTTTATATCAGTTAAAAAAGATCATAAAAGAGGATTTGGCTGTTAGTTCAATGGTTCAGTTTATAGCTTTAAAAGTGCCTGTATGCATATTTCTAGTTAGGGTAAATAAATAATATACAATTTATTAACGTCAGGAATCATTGAGAAACATTATTATTCAGTTATTATTAGATTGTATTAAGACATAATTCAATAATAGTAATATCTAGAAAAGTGCATTTCCATTAATTAAATGCACAATGGCTGCTGTGGTGTCCCAGGTTGTTGCTAAGGTGGTGCTAAACAGTTTCTAGGTGGTTGCCATGATGGTTGCTAGGTGGTTGCTGTGTCCAATGTCCATGGTGGTAGCTAAGGTGCCTAGATATTACTTTGTGGTTGCTATGGTGTCCCAGGTGATTGCTAAGAAGTTGCTAAGTGGTTACTATATTATGTGGTTCATATGGTGTTGCTAAGGGGTCACTATGGAGTATAAGGTGGTGGTGTTAGGTAGGTTGTGACAGTGCCCCTAGGTGAATGCTAAAGTGACCCATGTTGTTGCTATGGGATTGCAGGGGATTGCTAAATAAATGTGTTGCTAATTGATTGCTAGGTGGTTGCTATGGTTATGCTTTTGTAATGTGCAACCATAACAATAATAAAACCAGATGATGATTAGATGATAATAAAAGTAAAGTATTCTGTTTTACCCTCTTTCTACCCTCCTTAGCCTGGGGGTTTGTCTGAAGCCTAACATGGAATTCAGTGGGCCAAGAACATCACTGGGTTAACCAGTTCACCCAAATTCACACCAAAGTTCCGTGTGGGAATTGAACCCAGGCCTTAAGGAACTGTTGTTACCACCACACCGCTGGAGCTGCATGGTAACGTTATAAAAGTGTACATATCTGAATAAAGCTATTGTTGTGCCTTTGTTATTACAGCACTTACAGTCTGGGCCAGGTGTAGCAGACCAACCATCTTACAAACTGACTTCACGGAACATTGCCATTTGATCGTACCATTCCATTGAGAGCAATTGATCTGTTCAGTATGGCCCATTGTAGTGTCAATGTTTGTCTATGTGGGCTTGAAGTTTATGCACCCATTAGCCATGGTTGTGGCTAAAAAAAGAAGAATTCCACCAGTAGTCAGGTTACATAAAAGGCAGTCCTTGCACAGTAGACAAAAAGTAGTGCCCTTCTGAATAGAAATAACTTTGATAATTGTAGTTTGTAAAAGTACTTTACTTGTAAAAGTAATTTACTTCGGAAAATAGTGCACTCATCCACAGGGCATTGATACAAATGAAAACGTTGATAATGGCCTTTAAAGTTTCCAGATCTCATTTGTCAAAGTCATTTGAACATGTCCGGGAAAGTTCTCATCTACTCTCAGTAAAACACCAGGGAAATATTAAAAGACTGTTTTTTCCCAGTAACAGCTTTGTCAGTCTTCAGTGATGCTGTTACTGCTGCTTTTGCTTTTTACCTAAAGAAGACACCTTATGGCAGCTTTTCAGTACATTATCACTCTTCTATATTTATATACTCCTTACATGAACAAGCTAGCGGTTTCGAAACCATTATTTGTCACAAATAAATGTTCTAATTCTATAAACACCAAAAATGTGATAACTGCATGCCACTGTTAACAGTGACAGTAACAGAGACAAAGTTACTCCAGCTGCCTAAAGATTATTGTACAAACAATATTTTAAAGCATTTTGCTAGTGATTCATACTTACTAATATGTGTCTGGCAATGTATTTATTGTAATAGAATAGTTACATTTTTTGTATGAATTCAGCTACATAATCATAGCCCTCCATCACAAGCACACACAAACTACTGAATCCCATTTAACTGCCTCCAGTCCTCCTTTTTAAAATCAGCATCTCTCATTACATTACCCATTACAGTTAACTCTCCACTTATGTTTTAGCATGTTGTACATGGTCTTTTATGGCACCTAGTCCCTTTAATCAACATTCTATAACATTCTATAGAACATCTCTGTGAGCAGATGAAGGCAATGAATGCACCTCATTAGACTGACATTACACCAGGTATCTTCAACAAAGAGTCTTATTTAGTTATGATTCTGATTTTTGTAACCCTAAGAATTCTGATATTTGTAATGTGCTTGTATTTAAATGCTTAATTATCATGATGATAGAAATGTTCTGACTGGTCCCAGTAGGAAGGCATGTAATTATATTATAATGTGATTAAGTGAGGATGTAAAAAAATATGAAAGGCAAATTAGTTGTGTGCTGTCATACTTTCTACAAGTCACTGATATGCAGTATTTTCTAGTACTGTTTTAATAAATCTGCAATATTTAGTAAAATTGTAACAGAAATTTTAGTAATCACTAAAAATAAGTCAAGAAAAATTATAGGAGAAACGTTCTTGCTAAACGTTTTATTGTAAACCATATTTACTTGGTGACCCTGACGTACTAAAACACTATTTTGGAATGACTCTACAATATGATGGAAGGACTTTGTTCCCATTCAGTAACAAAACCATTAGTGAGGTTGCAATGATGATAAGGTTTGGCTTTCATTTAAATTAATTACAAATATTCTTAATGCCATTGAGGTCAGGCTGTGCAGAATAGTGAAGGGCTTCCACACAAGTCTTTGCAAACCATTGGTATTGCTTTCAAGTGGTATTTATTCCTTAAGAAAAAAAGTCCATGTCTCCAAATGCATGTATGCCTAAGAGCATCTGTTAGTTGCTTTACATGCAAGTATAAAAACACAGCTTTTCTGGTACATTTCTGCCTTTAAACTGTAGGAGCTTGACAAATACTACTGTATCAATCTTTCTAACAGATGCATAATATTAAGCATGCCATTCTGCTATGTAATCACTGACAGGTTCTATAATATCAGCAGCCATCACAGGACACCCATTTATGTCACTTTCTTTGTCAAATACAGGCCGTGCTTAACGGTGGAAATGTCTAGGTATAACAACAGCAGAACTGCAAAGTAACAGGCCACACACAGAACATGACCGCCAAGTGGTAAAGCACTTCCAAGCTGCCATCAGAAATAAAATTCTTTGTCTGAAGTTTCATAGAATGAGTGCAGTGTTATTTGCCTATTCAATGCCAAACCACTTTGATGCTCTTGTGGCAGTTCTCAAAATATTTTTATATTGTATTGGGTGTTTGTGTGTCAGAAGTCTATAAACCATTGGGTATATAATGTGAATATGTGTAAATATCCATTTATGTTCATGCACTGATATATAATTTGCAATTCTCACAATAATTAGGGGATATTTCGTTATGGGATATTTAATTTTGTGAGCAGTCTATAAACATTGTGCAATGCTTTGATATACACTCATGAGAAAAAGTTACAGACTGTGACTTCAATCAGAATTGTGCACTCTAGCTCAATGTCTAGAGCTCATGTGCTACACTATTCATTTGAACACCACTGAGCTATTTTATCCTGCCTCAGTGGGTAGGCAGATGAAAAGATGGAGGGAGGACACACATGTTCATAGATTATTATCAAAGCTAAATTGACCCTCTTTAATTTCTCCCTCACTGGACACTGCACTCATTAATAAAACATCTTAACTGTCTGTGAGCAGAGACTGGGTGTTCTTACTAATTTGCTCCCCAAACAATCTGAGTTCAAAGACATTTTATATCAGCTCTATAAGGGTCTAAGCAAAGCAAGGATTATAACAGTGAGTATGTTTCTCATACTTCAAATTAGAGATTTTCTGCTCTTATAATGAGGTAAATCCTTACCATCCACAATCAATGGACCAGTATGGTATTATAGATTAAAGCTCCTCGGTTTTTGCACTGTGAAACAAAATGTTCTCAGCATTCAATTTAATTACAACATACAATTTATATACAACCTAGTAAATGTGCATTTTAAATAAGAAATGCAAGCAAATTTAAACAAATCTTTACAATGCTTTCTTCATTCAGTATGCTGGCCCTGCCTAACACAAAACAGCTTCATGTAGATACAGTGAGGGGGAGGGAGAGGGAATGTGAACAAAGGTCCCTGTACTATAAAAGGATTACAATTGATGATTTCTTCTCCATCTTTTTTTACAGCCCAAAGTCACAAGTCCAAGATAAACATAAACAAAATGCGCCAACAGAAAAGAACACCCTGCTGTTATGGGGTGATTTACAGGTGTAGTTACGTAGCTTGCTACATAGTAAAATAACCAAAACACTGTGGCAGCTAAAATAAGAAATATTTATCAACAAACATTAAAATCAGCCAACAAAGAGTAAGGTGTATGATAGTCCACAAGTTAGAACTTCAGGTTTATATGAAAAGTGTTATGTTTTGAGAGTGGAAACATTCAAGATTAAGAAGCTTTTCCCAAAGACGTAGAATTACTGAAAGAATTACGTTAAAGTTTGTGAATGACCAAGCAAAGCCAATGTCCTGATCTTAATCCAGTAGATATTTTGCAGAAGAACCTAAATTGAGCATTTCATGTTAGAAAACCCACCAACATCCGAGCACTGATTCTATTCTATATGGAAAAATTGTTTGAAATTCCACCAATCCGATGGGCAGTAATGAAATGTTACTGTGCAGTTACGGAAATGTTTATTGTTGTACTTAATAAATAAATAATAAACAATAATATTTTTGTCTTATTTGTTTAATCGGATGGCTTTTATGACTTTTAGGTCATTAGTGTTCACAAACTTTCAAGCAACATTGCACACGATTTTGACAATGAAAAAAGTTATGGCCAGACTACTAGGTCAGGGTATCTTCGAAGTAGCAATGTTTGCAAGGGTGTTCACTGTCAGCAACTGTGAGTACATACTAAAAGTATTTCAAGGAGGGACAAAGCACAAACTAGCAAAAGGGTGCTGGATGCTCAAGTCTTAGTGAAGCATTGGAAATGAAAGCTATCTGACAGAAGGGTTACTGTGGCACAAGTCACATACTTGTTTTGGTATTTTTGTCTGTTACGGAAGGGATGTGTCACAACACACAATGTATTGCACTCTATAGACTATGAGCCTATGGGAGTGAAGGGGTGTTAGTGTTGTGATGCTCTGGATAACTTTCTGTCAGAAGGCCATAAACATTTTTGCAGATCAGGTGGTTTCTATGATTTGGCTCATCTATGTACACCTGGGAAGCAATAATTATTAAATAATACGAGCACTGTATCATAACTTTGACAAAACTGTGTGGCGATGTAAACATGAAGTTGCTGTAAATGGGTTTTACTTCTCAGTTCTGTATATTAGAATTGTATTATCAGTTATTGTGAGCAAGTCAGATTGTCAGATGTAGTCAAATCAAACAGGCTAAGGGACACAGTTATTAAGTTTAGAATACAAAAGCAACTGTAGAATCATGGAAGCGACTTAACAACTGACCTGGATGCATGATCAGAGAAGTAAGGTGGAACAAGAAAAAGAACAGTGGATAAAAACACAGCTCTCAAGGGAAAGAAACAGGTCCTTGAGGAACAAAATATGACTTCCTGAAACCAGCAACATCCTTCCTTAAGTCAAGCATCAATCAAGTTATTGATAAGATACACCTTTGTTGGCATCCTGATTTAATGGTTCAACTTTTACATTAAGGTTCTGTTTCTGAGAGACTGATGAAACACTGGGATAATTATAATGATAACTGATTCCATATGTTGCTTATCTTTAAGCTCATGTGGTAGTTTATCTCCATCTGTGACAATAAGTATGCTGAGATGGGCTGAGCTTATTATTTGGGATCAACCATTGGGATCAATACATCTGCAAATGTGAAAATCTACAAAAGAAAACAGGACAATATTCCTATAATCATCAATAAAACGTAACTCTTAATGTGGAGATAAGGCATAACTGATGGTTTCACAGAATCAACTCCAACATAGACTGAGTATTTTGGGTAAATTGTTAAAACAGGTCTTCCATAATCATTTCAAACCATGTGCCTGGGCCTTGCCAGGTGTTTTAAGTTTAAATTATATAGCTTAGTTGAATAAAAAAAGTATAATCATATTACAACCACCAAAGAAAAGTCCAAAGCATATGAAAGTGTGCGAAAATATGAGGAAGGAATTGATACAAAAATGTTAACATTTTGAAAATTTTCAACATGACTTAACAACAGCAAACCTAAATGTAATCAGATCAGGTCATCTTAAAGAACATCCAACAAATATTAATGGCACAATATAGATATATTTTGAATAAAGGGTTTTTTGGCTTAATGTACCGGATAACAAGCTATAAGAATAGCTGGATAAATCCTACTTACTCATCCACTGCTGTTAAAAACAGTAACTCCAGAGTAGATTTCCAAAATCTCACATATGTTCCCCCTCCTGCTTAATCAAATCTAAAATAGTGCTATAGTTCTGCTGCTAGAAATAGAGGAAGAAACAGACCTGATAGTGGCACACTGGAGAAGACAAGTGATGAAG
Source organism: Parotocinclus cesarpintoi (assembly GCA_034780495.1). Classification (NCBI taxonomy): domain Eukaryota; kingdom Metazoa; phylum Chordata; class Actinopteri; order Siluriformes; family Loricariidae; genus Parotocinclus; species Parotocinclus cesarpintoi. The sequence goes on from JAUZSV010420409.1 coordinate 7,174, forward strand.
CTTTCTGCTGACTCATACTTCCCAACAGTATGAAACTGACTATAAGCAACAAGTACCAATGAGGAGATGCAGTAGACTGGGAAAGCAAATGTAGATCACTGTGTTAAATTCTGACTGATTCTGCTATCTTGCACCAGACACAAAGCTCTGTTTAGCATTAGCATAAAAGTTCACACATAAGAAGTCACTGAGCACAAACAGCTGGCTACATTGTACAATGGGTGGGTGTTTTTTGTATAACAAATGATGGTGTTGTTCTAAGGGTTACGTAATTGGGGTTTTAAAAAGTGCAAAGTGGATTTTAGGAACGATTTGACATATGCTGCTGTTCAATGCAGTGAAAGGAAACTATTGCAGTGAACTGATGGAACAAAGGTTTATGTTACTATGTAGTTAATGATAAAGAAAGCTCCATTTTTCACATTTTATTTATGCCTTTATTGGTCAGGGTTGTGGTAATGGGGCAGGTGCCTATTCTGAACTACACTGGGCACTTGACGAAGCATGCCCAGAATATTTTAGTCTAATCTATTCAACCCAAGAGCAACTGTTAATCATAATCACTATATTGGCATTTCCCATAATAATACTACAGAAGCCTATGTAAAAGAAGCATATGTTACAAATAATTTAAACAGAGATTTTGGAATAACCAAGTCAGGGTCCAGATCTAACTGACCTGCTGTGGATTGACATGAAGACACCTAGTCATGAAAGCATTTTAGAATTTGGACTGTGGTCCAAGCACAGCACAGCCAAGCCTTTAAGCAAGGTCATATACCCACGATTGCTTGGACCGTACATTGTAAGACTGTATCAGGCTAAATTAGTTAATGTAAATGTATTAAGGTAAGGTAAGTAATTAATAAATACTTATAATGTAATGTTAGTTATAAATGAAACATTACAGCTGCTCATCAAGGTTGAAACCATATGCCCACATGGTGCCTGCTGAGGACTGGCTTTCAAAATGACACCTACCAATAAAGAGAAACACAACATTTTGGCATGGCTTAATAAATAGAAAATAAAGTAAATACCAACAAACTAAGATCGAGATCATATCAATCTCTTTAGATCCCATTAGGTCATCTCTACTTTAATTTGCTATAATCTTCTTCAATCGTCTACCCACTGTTTTCTTAAATATGGCTTGTTTATGTTTCAGCATCATAATCTTTTCTTAACATTGGAAACACACATGCCTACATTCAGCATTCCTAAAAAATGTGTGCTGCAGCTAATAGTAAGTAATTCAGGCTGATTAGTGCCTAGTCAGCTCAAACTGCGTTTCTGCTTATGCAGCAGATTTAGCCTTTTACCCAAAATTGCCTGAAGCTAAAGTCATTTAGGCAATTACAGACATCAGGGGCAGAAGCTAATTTGGTAAAAAACTAAATATTGAAATATAAGAAAATTTGTGTTTTAAATGCTTAACTGTTTTGGAGCAAGTCCCGACTGTCATGTTGTTTGGATTGACTTGAATGCACAAATCATTAAAAATCCAGGTTATTAATCATTCTTAAATTTTTGGGGGGAACACAGACAAGAAGGTCCACAAGTTAAAGTTCCAGCACTGCCACCGAGCACTTGTGGAGGTTTAAGCAAGGCCCTCAACCCTCACTTATTGAGATTGTTCATTCTTAAGTGTCTACCCAGTGACTAAATTAAAAATAAAAAAAAATGTAATGCTAATCACAATTATTCTGTTGCACTTGTGTGTAGCAATATTTGAAATGTAATTAATCTGTGTTGTATAAGTCTGCTATTTTATTAATTCATATTCGATTTACAAAGAAAACTATTTGCTACATTTACAACATAATTTGTAACATTTCAACCAATTTTTCTGTAATAGTTTATAAATTCACTGAATATGGAAAGATTTAATGGAAGTTAATTTGCAGGTCATGTAACCAATCACCCATGTACTATAAGCTCACTCAGGCAAACCCATTCCCAACCCATTCTAAAACCATTCAAATGAATAATTACACATAAAAACCTTGAAAAGGAAATCACAAGGTTAAAATCCACTACTGTCTATTTTCGACAGTCTTGAATCAAAATACATTCTGGCTGTTTATGTCAGCTCAAGTATTATCATATTTTAAAACAATTTACATATAATCTTCCACTCATGACTAATGGTGCCATGAGAGAATTCTTTGTTTAGGCGTGAGGTGAGGAGAAGAAGATAAACCAACAGATCCACATTACCACTTCATAATTGTATTCATGCATTCACATGCACATTAATTTGCTGTCCTCATCTTCTATAAACTTCTGTCAGCTGTCTTCCTTAATATATCTTGCAAAAAGCTTTTTGACATCATAAACTTTTTTTCTTAACTATGCACACACATAGCGGTAAACATTATACGCAAGAGTAAGAGCCTCGGTGGTGGTCTCGGCATATCAGAAGAAGGGAAGGTATGATTAGAATACTTCACTCTGCTCTTGCCATAGCATTCTCTAAAAGCTGGTGACAGCAAATATGGAGGATGGAAAAGGCAAGTTAATAGTCCATATGCTCTACTAGCATGCCTATATGATGAGGCACAAGGACAAAGCAGAAAGACAACTGAGCATCGACTTTCAAAAGGCAACTCCGAACAAAGAGGAACCCACAGAGAGGCAAACACATAGTACACATGCAGAGACATAGAGTTGCATAGTAATGCACTAGTGGAATATTGTGTAATCATACTGATTTGCACAAATGCCAGCACTTTTCTGCCATTATAGAAAAGACAAAAAACACACCAAATACTTCTAAGCGCAACATTTTCGAAAATAGTAGAATTGTCAGAAGTGCCCACAGTACATTTCCAAACACATATATGGGTGGGGTTGTGGAATCTCGATTCTGTATCATGTGTGCATGGTTTATATAAAATGCATTTAACACAGAAATATAAATCTGTATACTGGAAGATAACCTTCTTTGAAAAATATGATCATTACCAAATACAGAAAACAGCAATATTTATACAGTTCATGAATTTAGAAGATGCTATTATCAAGAGACATGGTCAAAGATCCAATAATGGCAGCTTGACGTTTTCCAGTATTTCACCTGTAATTGTAAATATAGCTAAATTTAGTATTACTTCTTGGGCTCTATCGTCTTTTGTACTCCTAATGTATCTGTATGTGCACCTGTTAATTATGTTATACACAACTTCAAGTTTAGGGTCAAGAACACCATTCTCACATAACCTGTCGCATAAAAGACCTAGAATAAGACAAACAACATGTCAGTTTTAATTTGTCATTAATACAAAGCAGATTGCAAAAAAGTTGGGACACTAAACAAATTGTGAATAAAAATTAAACGCACTGATGTGGAGATGGCAAATGTCAATATTTTATTCGTAATAGAACATAGATAACAAATCAAAAGTTTAATCTGAGTAAATGTAACATATGTGGAAAAATGGAAAAATATGTTGCTTCAAAATTTCACATGTCAACAAATCCCAAAAAAGTGGCTGGAAAAAGGAAATTGAGCATTTAACGAAGAGCTGGAAGACGAATTAACACTAATTAGGTCAATTAACAACATAATTGGGTATAAAAAGAACTTCTCAAAGTGCCAGTGTCTCTCAGAAGCCATGATGGTA
>JAUZSV010420420.1:0-10798 GCA_034780495.1 Parotocinclus cesarpintoi
GAACCACGTAATATTCTGTTACTACCATTGCATATCAAGTTGGGTCTTATGAAGAACTTCCTGAAGGCAATGCAATGCAATGGACAAATAACACACATGGTTATATAAAGACAAGTCATATACACCCTCAAGTCATTGCAAATTTAGTGTAATCGATTAGCCTAAGACACGTCTTTGGACTGTGAGAGGACACCAGGATACCTGAAGTAACCCAAACAAACACAAAATGACCCAGACTGCACCACCCTGGGACTAAACCTAGGACCTTCTTACTGTGAGGTGCTTCCCACTGTTTAAAACACACATTAACCTACAGTTGGTGAAAATAATTGAAACAAAGCTTATTTAATAACATATTGTTGCAATTTGTTCTCATGTAATTTAAAGTAAAACCAACATACAAGCTAACTCTACTGGTGAACTCATGGCACTAGCATAGCTGCTAAGCTAACTGCAGCCTAAAAGTGTTATTTTGGGTTGGTTGTTATAACTTATTTGCACTAAGAATACAATACTGTAGATATGAGAATAAACAAAACACGACAAACACAGCAGAGATATGAACTGACTCATACAAATTTAAGCAAGTACGGCGAGTAAACACATTTTTCTAGTCAAAATGCACAGAAAATCAAATTCAAATTGAATCGAGTTTCAAGGTGATAACACTCAAAAACCTTTTATACTTGCATTGTTTGGGGCCAACAACTATTTCTGCCTGTTTCACAGAATGTAATGCCCGTAACATTAATTGTAAACAGTGCATAAACCTACATTGCGTTTTATATACACGTATTGAAAAATTGTAAAGCCCACAGATAAAAAAAATGTCAGATTGCTGCCAAATTTGCCAAGTAGTTATGTCTCAGGCTGATATATAAACGATTACACACTCAACACCCAACCCAATTCCTCATAACAGCTATTTCAGTATGGCTTAGATGGCAGACAATTTGTTGAAGCGACCATCAAGCTTCTCTCAATCAAATGAAGCATCCCCTCTCTGTCTGAGACTGGGCAAAATGTCTTCAAAGTGCTTCGAAGAGGCATGTCTGACAGTTAATCTCTCTCCAAGAGGTACACTACCCCAAAGTAGCCTCTGAAAGCCTTTTTATAGGGCAGTGGGGAAAGCAATTTCTTGTAAGAAGACCCAGTGTCTAATCAGAGCACACCTCTAATCAATTACATGCCTAAGAGATTTGAAACATAACTGCATGCATGTCATGTTTTGCAGCAATCCAGCATTTCTACGGTTTTTGTCAATGAACATGACATGAGTGTTTTTTCAATATAAATTCTCTTTAATAGTTAAGTCAAGTAATATGATAGATTGGGTTTAATGAAAAAAATACTACTGCAATCATCTAAGGAGTCCATTTTGTGCAGTACTGGTCACAAGAAGCAGTTTAGTCTCAGAAAGTATGCTGTTACATGATCTGAACACATTATTTTGAAATTTTAATGGAAGCTTTGTTACCTATTTCGGTTTCAGAACAGGCTGTGGCATGATACGGCCGAGTCCCTGCACAATCCAACCAACCATTCTTTAAAAAAAGAAAAATCACACAAATTAATATTAAACTGACTCTTTTAAAGAGTCACCAAAAATTTTAAACTATTGAAATGTAAAATATATGTTATTTTAAATACTACCATAAAATAAAAATAAACAGATTGTGTGTACTCACTTGGATTCTCCTTCCACACTGTAATATAATACAAATAGTTAGATAAAGTTAATGCACATAATGGAGTCTGTTTATATTAACCTTCTGAGACCCTGTGTCCTCATATGTGGACATTACATGTCTGCAATATTGACAATAATAGAAAGCTACAACATATGTAAAGATCAAGTACTCATATGAGGACATTGTTTTTTGCAAAAACAGCTTCTTGTACAAAGACAAATTTTATTTTGAATACTTATGTCCTACTAATCACAAATAGCTAGGTGAAATTAAAAATGCACACCAAGTAAAAGTCTGGGTCTCAGGAGATTAAATAGTAATATTTGACTAAATAAACTAAGCATTCAGTTCATTAGGTGCATCTTATTTGGTTTCCACTCACTGTCCATTTTATCATCATCCCCCCCAATCATAGAGAAGCAGTTTGTAGTTCAACAGTTACAGACCGTAATGTATCTGTTTCTCTTCATACTTGGTTAGTCTGTTTTACTCTGTTATCTAATGGCCAGGAAACCCACAGGACCACCCAGGTACTTTAGTTACTACACAGTTCACTTACTGCGACACATCTACCATGTTGCTCCACCTCGTAGATGAAAAGTCAAAGACAGCAGCGCATTTGCTTCTGCCCAGTTTGTGTTAGTCATCCTCTAATCAGTGCTTACAGCCTACAGGATGCCAGTGGGTGGATGTTCTTGCTTGTTCGACTATTTCCAGTCCAGCAGAACCGCTGTGTCCGATCCACTAATGCCGGTAAAACACATACTAGCATACCACCATATGGCCATTAGATAAGAGAGTAAAGAGAGTACATAAAGAAACAGTTTGTAATTATAATACAACAAAGTATAATACAACACTTGTGTCTACAAGGTGCCCAGTAGCGAATCTAATTATTAAGGCACCCAAAAACACGGGCTCAATTCCAAATGGCCTCCCATAAATTACACATGCTTCGCATAAAAGGTACAAACATATGACATTCAGACCCAAGTTATATTCAGAAAAAATGTAATGTGAAACAGTTGGGCCAATGTAGTTACAACTACCCTAGCATGTGCAAGAATTAGAAGAATTAAGAATTAGTTATTGAATTAATAATAAAGATGCTAATAACTGATATGCTTGAATGCAGAGTGTTTTTTCATAAGAACCTTAACTAGTCTGGACCTGAGGACCACCGTGTGTCCGCTTACAGCTCTTTTCTGTTTTGGTGGGCTTAAATCACTGTGCCCTGAGCAAGTCACCCTGCAAATGAGTATGTGATGAGATATGGATGCATCCTCTTGGTCTGAGTCACTAAGCATGAGATAAAGATGTGATGTGGACATTAGCTGAGCACCTTAAACAACAGGCTGCATAATTAAACATTGATTCTAATCATAGCTATGGTTTGGGTGTATAATGAGGGTCTAAGAGGTCACTCTGGTTCCATAAACTGTTTTGTCTTTCAAAGATGGTACTCAGGGTAAGCTTAAAGATGCATTGCCAAGAAAAGACTCGCATGCAGGGCAACAAATCCTACAGGATATAATTTGTAATACACATTCGCCTTATGTACAATCTCAAATCAGACTAAGATTAGGACAGTGCGGAAAAGAAAGAAAGAAACATACAACTATATATATATATTCAATTATACATACCATACCATACTATATATATATATATATATATATATATTCAGTATACAATTTACCAATAGCTGATAGAATCACATGTGCAAGAGATTACTTTAGCAAACCTTAAGCACTAAAATACAGACCACAAATAATCCTAACACAAATAGCACTTAAAACTTTACTGTGCCAAAATGTTGTTATGTGCCTCCTGTTAAGCAAGTGACATTTAGTTTTCTGGGCTCTGAGGTATCTGAGATGGACCATCACACAGTGAAAAATTATATTGTGGTCAGATGCACTTGAATTCCAGAACTTTGTTGGCAGAATTGGAAGCCATTTGCTCTTGACGAATGACCAAATGGACCATCCAGACTGTTATCAGTAACAAGTCCAAAAGCCGGGGCCTGTTACAGTATGAGGCTCTTATAACCTTTGCCAAGGGCACTTGTGTTATACTGTGATGGCAGCGTTAATGCAAAAAAGCAAGTTGAGATCTTAGAGCAACATATGCTGCCAGCAAGAATCAGAAGCAACAAATTAATAAATGCTTAGCAGTCTCAATTTTGTTTGGAATGTGTTGCTGGCCTGAAATGCAATGGAATACCTGCATATTAACAAATTAAATGATTTAGAGCAGGAAAAACATGATTTTCTTTTCCATATTATCCTGACTTTGTCTGATTTGGGGATGCAACTACCAGCGCGATTATTAGTATTATCTCCCCACTTTTCGTGCTTATTTTGATCATATATTTTTTCATTTATGCAACCTATCAGCTGTACTTTTAGAACAATATTTTGGACAGAGTGGCAAGCACACACTTATGCAATATTTGCCAAATATAAGAATATAACATATATGTATTTAGGCATTTTTTTACATCCAGTGTATTAGATATTGTCTCTCAGTTTCCGTTCTCAGTTTAACTTAGCATACTGATTTATCCCACTTGTCCTGCTCAGGGTCACAGGAAAGGGTCTGAAGCAAACATTCTGTGGAAGGAAATTATCAGACAAGTTTGAGCTGAAACAAAGGCTATATCTCAGATAACCACACTGTGCATTTGTGCTGAGCAGAAAAGCATTTCAGAATGCACAACGCATCAAACCGCAGATGAGCTACAACGGCTAAAGAACCTGACATGGTCTACTTCTGTCTGCTCAGTAAAGAAAGCTGAAGCTGCAGTAGATACAGTCTCAACAAAAAATGTACAGCTGATGACTGGAAAAATGATATCTAGTCTCATGAATCTTGATTTCTGCTGAGGCATACAGATATTGGGATCAGAATTCAGCAAAACCCACATTAATTATTGGACCCAACCTTCTCAACGTAGAGGTGGTTTAATAATGCGAGGAAAGTATTCCTGTCATACTTTGAGCCCGTTAACAGCAATCAATCATCGCTCAAGGGACACAGCCTCTTTGAGTATTGTTGCTAACCTTGTAGTTCCTTTCGTGACCATCATTTTAATCTTCTAATGGCTACTTCCAGAATGATAATGACAACAAGACACAAAAATCGTCTCAAACTTGATCACAATGAAATCGGCGTTCTTAAGCAGCCTCTCCAGTTGCTAGATCTGAATCCAACTGAACACCTTTGGGATGTTGAAGAACGAGAGATTTGCTGCAGGAGAAAGCACCTGGCATTTCTGTAGGAATTGCATAAGGCAATCATATCAACATGGAGCTGAATGTCAAAATATTGTTTCCAGCTTCTTGACAATTAAATAACACAGAAAGAATGGAGGCTGTTTTGAAAGCAGAGCTACCCAGAATTAGTATGATGTTTCTAATAAGGCACTCAATGATTGTAAATGATGTTTTCAAAGTTTCCTATCGGTTGATTCTCATCTTCACAGCTGGGATACATCTGGAATCTCTGAGAGTAGAAAACAGAAACAAGCCTCTAGCCTCGTCTTATGACACCTGACTGGATTTTAAATTCATTCAGGCGGCATGATGGAGCTTTTTTCTCATTTGCTGCAAATGCTCTTGCCCCGGTGAGTCCTGTGTGCACTGCTCGATCGATCCCTTCCAGCTCGGATTAAGAGCGCAAAGCAATTACACTTAAAATTTTCATGCTGTCTTGCAGGCCTTAATTTACAGTGTGAGCATATGGATCAATACATCAGAGCAGATAACTGCACTCTGCTTCCTCTGTAAGACCTGTATAAGCCCCAAACACACCTCTGCTCTACATCACTGTCCTGTAGGACGACCCAGTAAAGAATTAACTTGCCTCTACTGCCTAGTGCCCTGGAGCCACTCCAACAACTCTGTCTCATCTTTATTTTGTACCGATGCCTAATCATCTTCCCTTTTCCCTACCTGTGCTGAGAAACACCTGGTAATGAGCTGATTGATTCTGCAAAACTCAGTGAACTTGTAGAGAAACGAGCGCTTTTAAAGCCAGATGCTGCCTAATGGCTATACGTGGCTCTGGAAGGTCAGAAGCGGTGTCAGTGCACTTTAACAAAGCCAGAGAGTAATTAATGAGGGGACCGAGTTTAGGTCCCTGGCCTAAAGTTGCTCCCGGAGACCTCGGCTTGGCCAAAGCATCATTATTCTGGATTAATCTCTGGCAGGGCAAGAGCTACGGCCGGAGCTTGATTATCTGTTTGGGCAGCATCAACGGGCTTTTAATCAGTATACTGTCACTGCCATCCACGACTAATGAGCTCATCCAGTCCAGCCTTCACTCACAAAGGATGTGTGTGTGTGTGCGTGAGTGTGTACTCATCCATGCAACACTGAACTGAGACATTCAATCCAGAAGCCACTGGCTCGCAATGACAAGTATCTCATCTGTTTGATTACACTCACAGAACATCTAATCCTCTTAATAAACAAAGAGCTGGTGTGTTGAATACAGATGGAGTAAATGGCATTTAAATCTTTCTCAATTGGTATGACGAAGGGGGGAAAGATGCTAACAGGACTCTCAACATCATGCGTTATTTAAGCTGCATTCTAGCATGTATACAGCAGTCAAGATAATGAGACAGTCAATGAGATGAATCGAGAGTTAAAGAGACAGGGAGATTATGATTTACTCAGGTCTCAGTTACTAAGTTCTGAACAACTGGCCTCTGACAAAGAACTGTAATTTTTATTTTATCTTCTGGTACTACATATTTGTAACGTAGGGTTACTATTTATTCTACAGTTCTCGCTCGGTTGCTCAGGATCACAGCGAGCCATGATTTGTCACCCCTAATGCTGCTTTTTTATGGAGGTAGGAATATTAGTGATGCAAAGAGCTAACATTATACTATTGAGAAGACTATTACTCAGCTAACCAGCTGAGACATACTGGGTTCTTATTAAATATTCACTGTTTCTAATACCTGAACTTTGTGTGATGATATAGATCTGATATAAAAGATTATGTAGGGACATTGTAATTTATAAAATCCTATTTACCTCACCGTGTCTAATACAGGGCTAAAACTTAAACATAAGAGTACAAAAAGTGAAAACATAGAACAATTATAGGAATTAAAAACAGGAAAGGGAAAAAATTTACCCCCTAAAAACATATTACTAAATGCTTCTGGATAACGCAACAGCAAAATAAGAAATAATTGTTTGTGTTGATGACTTTCTGCTACTTCTGAACACTTGTAACAAGTGTGCCTCTCCTGTCCTTTTTTTAAGTAGTACCTTTTATTGTCTCTAAACTATAACTACATAAACTGATTTACATAAATTTCTCTACACTACATTACTTCACTTCTCTTAAGACGATCTGTTCTGTTTTTTCCTAGACAGGTCTATCAGCATGTTATTTTATTTTCTGTTATTTCCTAAAATCAATAAATTATTACCAGTTGTAAAACTATTAAGGGTAAAGAAATGGCATTAGTGTTCCACTTGTGTTCTCAGTGATATCTCTGACGTGTTGTGAAAATACCTTTTATATTTACATTAAAAAAACCTTGACTATGGTAATATCTGGTCAATATCTGTCAGTTCGCTAAATGGTGAATACCTGTAAGTTCAGGAAAGTTATCAAAGTGCGGACTGTGCAGAAACACTGTTTGTTGTATTTTAGATGTAGCCTCAACAAAGCTCCTATTAAAGAAATGCGTTCCTTTAGATTATATTACTTAATTTGTTTATTCAATAATACTTCATCTCATATTTAATTCAAATTATTTACCTATTCGTAATAAATATTAGGCATTTTTAATTCTATAATTAACCCTAAAATAAATGTAAACAGAAACTAATCACCATCACTAAAAGAGGACAAATTGTGATCTTGACCCAAAGACCCACATTCAAATTAACAGCCTCCATCTGATGATCATAGGTTAAACATAGGTTTGATCTTACACTGAGAAGTGTATTCCCAGTAAGGATGGATGGTCTAATAAAAATGTGACCCAGAATAATTGTATGTCTGAAATAATTCTAATTATGAAAGTTGCATATTATAGTTATTAAAATACTTAAATTACCCTTTGTGCTCACATACTTCATCAAGAATGGAAAGCATCGGGTACATGCAGGCTTTAGAATTCAGCATGATCTCAAGTGCTGGCTTGATACTTTTGATCAGCTGTGTAATACATTTTCTAGCCAAAAACAAGTAATCTGTTGGATTCAAACAAGCACATTCTTAAAAGCTGATTAAATAATTGCTGCAGTGATTAATATTTCAGCTAGTAACAATTCATTTAACCCTAACAATGCAGTTAGGAGATTCTTCATTTCTTACTCAACCATATCGAAAGACAAATCCTGGCTTCGTGGAAAGATGTTATTGTGTTTCAGGGTCAAATTATTGGCCTGCATCAATCACAGAAAATAATTAAGGGATAATGAAGTCAACTGAGTACACTCAGTACTGACCAGATTATCGGATCAATTAAATTATTGATGGCTCTGGTATATTCTCGGATGACAGTGTCAAGGTTTATTGGATTCGAACTGTAAAAGTGGTTCTGGGACCATGAGGATTTCATTTTCACACGTAAACTGGCCACTACAGAGTCCTGACATTAACCCAATTGAAATTCTTTGGAATGGGCTGGAGAAAACTGGTACAATTCTTTTGTCATCAGTACAAGCTCTCAGCAAAAAAAATGAATGCAAGTTTGAGACAGTAAGTGTGACGTTACATAAGGTTATGCCATAATCAAATCTTAAGGTAGACTGAAATATTAGTGTGCTACTTTTGGCCAGGTAGTGTATCTGTCCACTCTGATGTGTAGAGTCATGAGCCTTTGTGTGGACATGTATACAGGTCTGTGTGTGTGTTTTTCCCTCTGGATGTCTGTATAATGCGTCATGACAACCTGCCATGTTCTCCATTAAAGGCCTCCAGCTAAACAGAAGGAATCAGTCTACATCACTGTCAATCGTGACAGAGGCAATGGATAATTTGATTCCATGTGTTGTGTGGCTTTCTGTGGGAGACATACAGAGGACAACTTTTCTTTTTGTGCAGTAAATCACTACTCTTTATATCAAATACATACAAAGATCTAGCTTAGAAACCATCTATGGCAGGTTATCAGTATTTTATTTGTTGTTTCAGAGCTGCTAAAGAAGCTCTATTACTTCTGCTGCTAATCTAAAGGTCACTACACAGCAAACATGATTCTTTTGTGCCATTAATTAGGACAGCAATAAATTAATTTGAGTGTGTGTGTAATGATGGCATCTTCACCACCAAACACAATTGATCTGAAGTTGACAGACAGACAGACAGATGGATAGATGGATAGACTGATAGATAGATGGATATATGGATAGATAGATGGATAGATAGATAAGATAGATAGATGGATGGATGGATGGATGGATGGATGGATGGATAGATAGATAGATAGATAGATTTAAATTCTTTTCAGATATGGGCATTTGCTAAATAATTAAATGCAGTTAATTATGTGTTTAGGGTCACAATGAGTTTATATTGTGAAATTTCACATAAAATATTTACAAAAGTCATCCTTAACCTCTAGAGCAGTACATCTATACTAAAATACAATATGATGGCTAAACAATTGTAACTTCTTAAGTGGTAAATTGTTTAAGAAAAGGGCAAGCTACCATAGCCTTAGGAATAGCACATGTACTATAAAAACACGCCTGGATGTGTTACCATATCACACCATCAAGACATAACTCATGTCAGTATTTGCTAGAAGGCTAGTAAACCAGCATGAAACATGCAGTATCTTTGTGTGTTTTGCATTTCTAATGTCTCTGTAGTAAATCGTGTGTCGGTTTCTGATGTTTATAATCTGACTTGTGTGTCTGTGTGTGTCGGGGGTGTTTGACTAGCATGTTGTGTACTGAGGCTGTTGTTCGCTTTGACAGAACTGGGACGTGGTTCTGTGCGTCAAAGCTAATCACCGAAGCCCTGGCAGGGAAAATCTGACGCACGCACACGCACTAACACACAAAGACACTAGTTAATGCAGTCATCCCTCCGTCCAGCGGCACACATCATCATCTCCTTTAGTAATTAAAGGCTTTGTGGAATGTATTGAGGTAACCTGAATCGTCATTAAGAGCATGTGGAGGAGAGAGTGTGATCAGGATGATGGGATTGAATTCAGAGGGAAGTTTCTCTTTAAAAGACTTTTTAAAAGTCAGGGGACAGCAGGACGAAGGCTTGCCAAATTTAGCAGCTTGTGTGCGTGTGTGTGTGCGTGCGTGTGTGTATTAGATGGGAAACCAGTCCCAGTGCACTGACAGCCTTTACTAGGGCAGCACTGTCTCAGTGTGTATATTTATAAGACACAAAGAGTGGGACAGATAATGGGACTCTCTTTGAGTGTGTGTGTGTGTGTGTGTGTGTGTTTAAGGCAGGTTTGCAGTCTCTCCCAAGTGTGTCAGGCTGTAGAGACACTGTCGTTATTCATAACTTTAGTATTAATAACAACACAGAAGCTGCATATAGGCCACAGTGACATGTGAATATAATACTGCAGCACACACTCACTCATGCAATCCTACTGCTTTAATACACATGCATATACACACAGACTGATCAGCCAAAACATTCATAAAACCAGACCAAATAAAAACATAGCCTTGGTTATCCCATCACAATTGCTAAAAAAAAAAGCTGACATGTTGGATGTGGCAGAAATGCTCTGTGTTAAAGACCACAGTGACAAACGAGGGACAAATCGTTATGGCCAGTCAACTAGATCAGAGCATCTCTTAAACGCTGAGCCTCCCTGTCAGCAGTCTGTTGTGCTGTGTCTCCTTTCACCACCACCAAACCTCACATTGTAAGCGTGCTCGAACCCAGAACCTGCACAATGTGAGCGCACACCAGCGGGGGAGCGGGGATGGGGAATCGTGCTACCAAACAGTAAAAGGCAATATGGGGATATGCTCAGGCAAATCCATTGTTTAATTTGTTGTAAACAGAGGAGTTTATTACATACTATCAATAATACTGCTCACGAAATTTTTAATATGGGATATTTCATTTTAAAGCATACCTTATTT
>JAUZSV010420431.1:0-10797 GCA_034780495.1 Parotocinclus cesarpintoi
GGTATTTTGTGTAGAATTTTGAGGAAAGAGATTAATTTAATACAATTTGGAATAAGGCTATAACGTAACAAAATGTGAAAAAGTGAAGCACTGTGAATACTTTCCGGATACACTGTATATATTTTTTATTTCAACCATTGGTGCTGCAGCGGATCCGAGAAATTTAAAAAAAACCTTTTTTTTAGTATTCTTCAAATATGATCATCGGCGGATCCACGAACAAGCAATAAAAAAAGTCTGGCCTTATTGCTGTTATTTGCTTGAGTTTTTAAAAAATGTATTATAAGGCGAAAAAATAAAAATTTTAGGACAAATTTTTTTATATTCAATGACCTTAAACTTCTTGCCTCTTCCAGTATATAACATCCTTCATACAATTCTTCTGTGGGGCTTCTAGCCCATCAGAATACCCTCCCTGCTGTTTTATTGAAGTAGCTTTATCTATTCAATCATGTGAAAAAAACACCCCAAGAAAACCTTTATAAAACCAATGCAAGAATATGGGCACTTGAGCTTCATTCGAACAGTTCTGAGAGGTGAAGCTCATATAACTAAACAAATGAAACTAAAGAAATTTACTTTTAAGAGGCCTTAAGAAAGAAGGGTGTAGATACAGTCTGGAGAAGTATTTGAAAATTTAACAATTATAAATTCTATAAATCAGGTGTTCCACTGTTTAGAAAAATAATTTCAACGTAGAAAATTTGTGTGTTATTTTACTATTGAGCGTACTATAAAACGAGGTCTTACTATGACAGTTACTGATAAGTACTCACGGTTTTGCACCGGACTGCTTCAGTTTGAAGGTGTCTCTCTGCCTCCTCAAAATCCTCCATTGTCTTTAAGGGCAGACATAAAGCAGCACCTGGTGATTCCAATCTCTCATCTTGCATTCCAAGGGACTGTTTTAATTCTCCAACATCTTTTTGGAGTTTCAGTAACTCCTTCCTCGTTTCTTTTACGTCCTCACGTATATTGACCAAAACGGTCATCACTTTGTTAAGTGATAGGTCTGAAACATAATAACAAGATTACAAAACAAAATTAAATTAGAGACAGATAACAGGGAAGTCACATTCACTGATTTAGTTAATTAAGTAGATAAGTAGATTAAAGTAATTTCTTCACTTTTTCCACTGCGCCTCTTTGAGCATCTGATACCTAGAAGCACCAACAGCCAGTCATTTGACAGCTAAAACTAGGTATGTCTGGACTCCATCAGTACTGGTTTTATATCCCAAATTGAGAAAAATGAACGCACAAAGTGGTCAGTTGTCACGTACTTTGACTCGTTATGTACCATTACCTCACACAGACACCAGATAGGCTAGGTTAGCTAACATTGTTCAAATATATAGCTTATTATGCTGCATCTTATTAGCACTCCTGTATCACTCATCAAATCAAATGCTCATATATACACTGCTCAAAAAAAATAAAGGGAACACTTAAACAACACAATGTAACTTCAAGTGTTTCCTTAATTTTTTTGAGCAGTATATTTGTCTATTGCTGTGACAAAGATGAAGATCAGAACACATTTAATGACCAATGTATTCAGAAATCCAAGTAATCCCAAAGGGTTCACATACTTTTTCTTGCAACTGTATGTAGCTTTTAAGCTCAGATTTTACAACAAGTATCATACCTTTAAGAACTTGCCTCGACTCCGGCCCTATCGGATCTGCTCCTACCAGATTTTAAGATCACATTTAAGAACAACAATTAAAATTGTAAAACTGTGAAGAATGTGATGAATATAACTAACATACTGATCAAATTTGGAACATTTTAATAATTCAGAGAAAGAAATAGTGTAAGTAATAATAATAATAAGAAGAAATAAGAATAATAAGAAATAATAATAAGAAATGATATCTAACATATCAAGTTTACAATCAAATGTACATTATTTGTTAACACTTAAATTACTTTCTGTGACACCAGAAAAAAAAACTGCAAATGTAATGCAAGAAGTAATATTTAAAAATATGAATTCATAATTTGAGCCACTGATTGTATCTAAAGCGGAACAGTGCATTGTCACTCAAAAGAAAAGCCACCACAGGTCGAGTGCCTCTGCTACCGCCCCAGGTTTTAATGTACTAATGCATGTAAACTGCGACTGTACGGTTAATCCATCCACATGCTTCAATGGAATTTTTGAGTCTCATGTTACTAAAACAAACTAATTAGTTATTAATTTACCATTTCTTTCATATTCTGGGCCTTGCAGTGTATGGTACGTCGGCTCGCTGCTGCCTTGAGAGTCTAACATGACAAACAAAATGTCACTAAGTACTTTCTTAAACTTTTAAATGAACACTAAATGAGTAAAGGTCACTTACCATAAAAGCAATGTTCAGACAAGTGTGCTGAACCCAAACCTGCAAAGAAAAAAGGTCAATCAGTTTACTTTACCATTTTTAGTCCTATAATCACTCAAACTTCATTTCTGCAATTCAAGTAGGATTAGGTAGTATTTTCTTGATTATTCATAATTTTTAAAAGGCTTCTTTTTAAGGTGCAATTACAGCTTCAAAACCAGTGCATAACTCCACTGAGGTGTAAGAGGCAGAATAGCATCCCTATCATGCCTAATCTGGGCTCCACTGAGCTGAAACCAGACTAACTGTGAGACGCTCGCAAGAACTTCAAGTTGTGAACTGTTTTATAATGTTGAAGTTCTAACAGTACTAGCTTGCCTCCTAAATCATATTGTTACTTCATGGTTTTGTAGTCCAGGTTTTGTTGATTATGGGAGGGGGGAAAGGCTTAAACTCGACTTCACGACAGCATGAACTGCAACTGTATGGGCAGCCCACAAGGAAAAATAAAATATATATTTTTTGTATTTAATCCTGTTAATACAAACCTATGGTCTGGGACAAAACATGCACAAGTTACCAACATAATATATTAATTTACAAGAATAAAAGCTGTAAAAAAAATCAAATTAATTCACTATATGCACTAGAGTGGAGTAGTCCGAGAAAGTTTAGAACATCTTTGTTTCCTTAAAAAATATAAAAAAATTTAATCAAACTAATCATATGTGAAGCTGCACCACAACAGCACTACTCAGCCCCCTTAAAGGCGTATTTTCCCAGCTGCAGGCAACATAGTCCAAAAGAAGGGTCTAAAAACATAGACAAGCTTTTATTTCGTTATTCAGTACATCTCAGAAATACGTGAATTTACAAATAAATTATTAAAAAATCCTATAATGTGATTTGATGGATTGTTTTTTCCCCTCATTTTGTCTCTCATAATTGAAGTGTACCTATGATGAAAATTACAGACCTCTCACATCTATCTAACTAGGAGCACTTGCACAACCAGTGGCTGATTAGATAATTTTTTGACCCACTGTATGTTATGTGTCTGAAATAAAAACGTGTTAACATAAGTTTATGCCTGTTATACTTTCATAGCAAAAGGTGGTATGTGATTAATTGATTAAATAATTAATCAGAGAGTATGTGATTAATTGGATTTCATTTTTTATTACCTGACAGAGAGTAATCTCTTTTGTGTGGCTTTTAATTTATTTTGTTAGCCATTTTTAGCTTAGGGTTAAAGTTCTTGAAGAAAGTTTGAATAGCCCTGGATTAGATCATTTTACAAATGGCTCCCAACACACTAGATGCATGAAACAGATTAACAGATTGTTTTCAAACAAATAGTGCACTTAATGATCAGTAGGGAAAAGCTCAGTCTGTGCCTCTTGTAAACAAATAGTGCAAAATGTTATTGTTGCACATCTCTGCTAACCGGAAACAACGGGTGACAAACTTACTGCTCTGATGTGGAAATGATGGAAATGGTCCTCTGCCTGAGAGCTCTAAAAAAACATAGAATCTTAAAATAATATAAAAATCTCTTAAATGCACATGAGGAAATAAGCCTTTAAATTATGTACTAGATAGACAAAGAACCGAAATTTTATATATCAGACACTTTGTAATTTTGTTAATTATTATTAATCACTTTATTATAGTAATTATAGCTGCACAGTTGATCACTGAGTGACTACTGCTTAATTAATTTTATCATTCAGTATACTTTAGAACTATGTGAATTTGCTTTTTTATGAAAATAGTTACTTATGTTGATGACTGACATAAAATGTTTGAGAAGTAGTTTCAAAGTTAAGAAATGTTAGTGTTAACTGTTCCAAAGCCCCCCTCCTCAAAAAACATCCTACCGTAATACAACCAACCACACTGTTAAAAGTTTAAATTCCTTGATGAACATTTAATGTTTCATCTTTCATTTTCATTTTAAAGAAACTTTTAATATACGTTTTTTTTGTTTTTACATTTAAGAAAAAGTGACAACACGACATATGCATTTCACATTTCAAAATTATATTTTTTGAATGTGGTTATGACCAAATCTGCTGGAATTTCACTCAAGCATAGAAAACAAGACACAACGTCAGTAACTCACCGCTTGAAGGCCACTGTCTTTGGAATGAGCCTGCACAATAAATAAAAAAAAATAAAAATTTTGAAGAGCTTTGCAAAATATGTAAATGTTAATAAAACTCTAACCATTATTTGCTCTTTCGTCCTGCGCCGTATATCCAGGGTTGACTTCTAAGAAGACATATCAAAGTTTATTACTGTTATACTGCAAACGGGGTTTCATTGAATTTAAAAAAGAAAGGTACCTGGCAGCACTACTGGAGGGGGCTTGGCTAACTGCCTCCTTTTTGATTCCCCAGGATCCTCATCAACATAGTCGCTGTAACGAGTATTAGTCCTGAACAGAATATTTGAACGTTACATCATGATCAAGATTCCCAGCATACAATGACAAAAACACAAGTTAGAGAAAATTACAAATGCACCGTATCTTTCTTTTTTTTCGTCCTTCTGTATACTCATCTGACTGCAGGTCTGACGTGCAGCAACCTTCTTCAACTAATTTAAGACGATTGTGAGCCATTTCATAGGTATCTACAAAAAGTTTCATAAAATATAACTAAACAAAAATCAAATATATTAAAACATGGAATTAAAAAAACTATGATACTGGAATGATATAAAAAATTATCTCAAATACATATGAGCAAAAGTGCAGTCCTCACCACAAGTTATTAGACACCGCACATGGTCATGAACTGTCCAGTCAGGTCTGGATTGTTCTCTTTGTCTGACTGATTTTTGCAACTTTTGGCTGTTATAGGGTGGCCACGAACATTTGTCACCCTCGAGCCAGCAGCTAGGCACGACGGCAGTACCCCTGTCTTGGAACTCCACCACACAATATTGTTTGTTTTCCATCTGAAACATTATATAAACACATAACACAAGAACTGGATACCTAGTAAACAGTATACCTTTCATATTTGGCCTCTTTCCCTCCTCCATCTTTAAAGAACGCTGGTGTGAAATGAACATGGGGTGTAGTGAAACATGATAATCAGTAGGAATCTCTGACGAGTAGCCAACCTCTAACCACCCCAGCATTCCAGATTACAGCACTATTAGCCAATGATAACAACAGCCTCACAATGCTAGAAGATGGGGAAACGCATTGTTTATGCAAATAGATCGCTATTTTTTATCTCTATTAACAAGGCACAAAGTAGCTTGACACTTCATTGGTAGAATTAAAATCCAAGAGTCTTGATATTTAAATCGAGGCACTGAGAAGTGCACAGTTTATTAAAAAATATTTTTTAAACAGACAGTACCTCAAAGCAGTTCTCTGCATGCATCTCTACATCCATCTTCAGATGAACTCCCAATCCCATTGCACTCCCTATGCACTTGACATTGCGGAAACTCAAACGTGCAAAGCGCAGATGGAGCGGTTAGGCGGAGTGAGTAGGGAGCGCAGTTGGATTGGGAGCTAATCTCAATATAGCTGCGTCCAGAGAACTAACTCAAGGTACTGTCTATATAAACTTTTAACCTGTGCACTTTCAAATTTCTCTGCTGTCCCTTCAAATCCTATCAATAAAGTGCGAAGCTACTTTGAGCCTTGTTAATGGCAGAAATATAGCGATTTATTTGCATAAACAATGCCATGCCTCTACTCCTAGCATTGTCAGACTATTTTTAGCCTCGGCTAATAGCACTGTATTTAAGAATTCTGGGGAACTAGATAGAGCCTTTAAAGTATACAGTAACAGCAGGTAGTTGTTCCTTATAAAGTGGCTGGGGAATTGATAAAATGCTGACTCTATTCCATCAAACACAAATGAAAAATAGAAAATTTATAACATTTCTGAACATTTATATACATAACAAGTCCTCAGAAGTTGAGGTGTGTTCTTTACGAATGACTATTTGTGAAGCATAGGAAAGACTACAGAGCCATTACCTACTGGATAAAGAACACACTTTCTTTGTATGTGTGAAAGCTTTACCACTGTCAAAGTGTCAGATAAATTCCACACCCTGTAACAACCAATATACGCTGAGGTACATGGATACTCAAAGTAGGGTTCACTGTGTTTGAATTTCTGAAACAGCAGAAAAATATTTCCATTGTCCCTGATTACATTCTTGCAATTATTACCAGTCTCAATGGATAAGCAGAATTCTCTGAAGGTTACCTTTCTGAACTGCTCAGCATGACAAAACTGAGAGGGTAATGGACCACTGTAATGCAAGCCTGCAACGGTAGCCTCACCTGGAGGCATTTCCACCATAGTCGACGTCGCTTCTGATAGTCTTTTAACAACTTGCTGCAAAGGCTGGTGTGGTTTGCGTAGGAGACGTTTAATGTGACACAAATAATTCTCAAAAGGAAACCCTGACACACTGTCAAGTGGACCAAATTGTCTGTACTCATCGGCTAAGTGGATCAACTGGTGTATAGTGAACACAACCTCGTCACGTCCATACAGTTTCCCAAAGTGCTGCACAAAAGACACGAGGAGATCATGAGCAAATTTCACCACTTGTTCATTGTTGCCTGGAGACAGGAGTAAACGCATGGCAACAGAAAACAGCATGAAATTGTCATAGAGCTCACTTGGCAGACAATCTTGAAGAACAACAGGACCAGAGTACAACATAAACTGTCTTAGCTCAGTGGCTTTCCACCGATCCACCTCAGTCAGGTCCCTTGGCTTGCGTGCAAACTCAACAGGAGTGTAAGGACGTAGCCCTAAAAGTTTGCTAGAAATCATACCAACTACTTGAGACTGAACCCTTGTGGTCAAATTTTTGCCTCTCAGCCAGAAGTAAATTAGTTTTCTTGTTACCCCAAGACAGCAAAGATGCATGTAATCTATAGGGAACTGGGAAACCATTTTTACCACACTTGTCAACGGGCTAGGTTTTTGTTCTAGGTGATGGTCTTCATCAACCATAGCTGCAAAATCAGCGTCAGTCCTAGGTTTAACTGCAGTATCAGGATATGTCATCTTGTTCTTCCACACACCAGCCTGTGTACATTTATCACATCCAGAGTAACCATTATGGGCTTTCACATGTTTGACAAATGCACGAGCTGGAGCATCACACACAAAGGCTGAAAGAAGTACCTGAAAAGACCTGACACAGTACACAATGCCACTAGTCAGAACATGTGTCAAATCCATGGTAAATTCCTTCAAGAACTCAAAAACACTTCCAGGTTTCCCTGCTCCACAGTATATACCAACAACAAATGGGGTTCTGGTGTAATCACAATCGAGTAGTCCAAGAATTGGCCAAAACTGTAGCTTAGAACTTTTAAACAAAGAAAGGCCATCAATGTTGAACTGCAGTTTCACTTTGTTGACACCGGCAGGCAAAACTAGACACTTTAATCTAGAGAGCAACCCTTGTTCTATACCAAAGTGGTAGTACAGCCTGTTTCCCATTTTATGAGTGGGTACCTTTGATGGTGTGCCAAGGAGTGTCCTTCCATCACATGGAAGTTTTGGGTGAAACACTCTTAAAATACACAGGAGTGCTGTAAGAGCAACCAGTGAAATTGAAAACTTTGTTGCCCAGTGTTTCAAGCTTATGTAAAGCATACTCTCCTTTGGCTCATATTCATCTGAACCACCAGGTGATTCACTAGAGAAATTGCCACGGGCTGAACATGGTTCAGAGTCACCATTAGACATGGTCGTGACATCACTAGCATGGGCACAGCTGGCTTCATCCAAGGCTGAACTCTCGACAGTATTTTCACTAGAAAAATTCACAAATGTTTTGTCTTTAGATTGGAAGCATTTGCTACCGTGTGGTCCTGTCTCTACAGTTTTTTCAAACTCTTGCAAGATCTCCTTCTCTATCCTGCTTACTTCCCTATTTATCTTCCGTCTCTTTGACCAGTAAGAAGCCATGCTGTTTGATCACACTTCAAAAGTGAGACGTACCTCTGTTCAAGACAACAAACCTTTAAAATTGTATTGTATTTCTCCTTTTCACCACCTGGGGTACAAAAGAAAAAACAATCTAAATAAACAAATATGCCTTAGTCAAATCTATACAATTAAAATATATACTTGTATAAATTCTTCATTCTAAAATGTCATGGTCAGGTCCTTACTTATTTTACCGATACAGCTACATCACCAGAGATGGACCAATTAGTGTTTTTGGGGCCAACCATAAATCGCCAATTACAATCGAGGACAGGGCCAAATGCCACCTTTCCAAGCAACCCTGGAAAGTTAGCCTAATTTTGGCCACATCTACACAATCACTGGAAATCAAAGCTGATGAATAAATGGAAGGGCATTACTTGCCCAACTAAATGATTTTCAGAGGATATAGGTTATATGTGTTGATTAATTTACACGACTCATTTGATTTTCAAAGAAAAAAAAATCTTTTTCAATATTGACGTTTTTGATTACTCCGACAACGTTACCGCTAAAACGACGACGGTGATCCCCCAATAACGGCCGCGTCCGATTTTCCGGAACTCAAACAGCGTAGCTATATACATGTAAAAATATATATTTACATTAAATTTGTTTTGTTAGTAAACTGGAAAATTTTTGCATTATTTCTTTTCAGTGACAACATATGCAACGTTTTATCTACGACAAGCTTTTTTTTTTTTTTACCTCAGAGCACAGTAGGCTAACCGGTGAATTAACTTTTACACTAAATAAAATATTAGTAGCGAAACGAATATAAGCTGTTATAATAAGCAGTTTTGTACATGCATCATTACTAATAAGAATAAAGAAACAATAAGTATTAAATATTGTGTTAGCTAGAATTCACTGAAAAACGATAGCTTGCTAACGCTAGCTAATTAGACGAGAAAACCGTTACCTACCTGTCTCCTCTGTTTTGTGGAAATTTCCAGAAGGCCAGCGCCAAAAAGAAGAGTGGGCGGGGCGTGTGTAGAAGCTGTTCGATGTGATTGGTCTACACACCAGCATTTATTTTTTATATTATTATATTACTTAATAGAATAATACTATTTAAATAATTATTTATTGAAAAAATAATGTTAAACATATTTTAAAAGTAAATGTATTTTCTATATGTTTAAACTAACAAAAAAAGTTTTTTCCATATGCACAAAAAATTCAACACTTCACATGTGGATAGGTGGGCAACAAACTTAGTCCACTACCTCCAGCACCTCATTCCTTTTTCATTCTGTTCCCTTAAAGAACCAATCTGTGTAGATATTTAACAATCTCTATAGTAGAAGGGTTTCTCTTCAGCCAACACGTTGTGCTTATCCCATTTTCTGAACTGCCTGAACTGACCTCCACTGGAAGCGACAAAAACAAATAAGTACTGTCAGCCCATAAAAAATGTAATCAATTAATTACCTGCTCTTTGTTTAATTAATTGAATCACCTTTTGCTATGAAAGTCTTGTCAATTGCGTAATTCAAATGAATTTACTTCAGACGCATGACATACCAGACATCTTTAGGTCACAATTATAGCCCCAATTAACTATTTATTAACAATTCCTTCCAATTGTTCCAACAGTAAAATTGTTTTTCTTGGTATATATTTAATTAATAAAATGGTAAAACAAATAAAACCATGAAAGCAAAGTGCTCAAATATTACTAACAATTGTTACATCTATATAATATCACATCTAAAAATTATTCAGGGTTAAAATGTATAACAACAACAACAACAACAATAATAATAATAATAATAATAATAATAATAATAAGTAGTAGTAATAGTATTTACTGTTTATCTACTAAATAATAAATACATATTGTAACATGACAAAAAACAACAACAACAACAATAATAATAGTACTAAAGATGTTATTATTATGTAAGTTGTATCCTCCTCATTCTTTTAGCCTTGAGGAACGTAAACTTTGTGTTAGCACTGGGTAAGCAGGTGCTTTATTTGTTTCAGTCAGCTGGTAGCACCAACACATCCAAACATAAGCAAACATGGTCCACAATAATTACAACATGATCCACAATAATTACAAAATGGTAAGGCTGGACAGAGGGACTGAAGTCCTCAATGGTCATGTATTGGATGTGCATATACTATTTACTCCATGTTTAATATTTTGACAATGAGCAAAATTTTCAAATTATAGATGTATGAAAAGGGCAGTGAACAACCAGTAGTGGGTTTCCTAAAAGGCTCTTAGCAGTAAGATGATTCTTAGATAGTCAAACAAGCTTCACACTGAACACGCCCTCTCTCCATCTTAAGATGCTCTTAATGCTAAGATGCTTTTGGGAAACTGGGCCCAGAACAGTGGGCCCTTAACAGCAGAGCAGCAGTTTTAGTTTACTGATGGAACACAGTCATCTGTCATATGTGAGCCAGCATGACTGTATTTTCCCAGTAAATTTTACAGTATTCCCCTGTGAAAATTACCTTAC
>JAUZSV010420442.1:0-10797 GCA_034780495.1 Parotocinclus cesarpintoi
TGACATTTTTGTGAGCAGTGTAGTAAACATTGTGTTTGGGTTGCTTTTCTGCCTGTAGGGTTGGATCAGGCCTGAGCTATATGTCGTATTGTTGTCAGATTATCTGATGTAGAATTTGGCAGAACAAGACATTCGGATTGACCCGCTTCAAAAAAGGTGCTTCCCAAGTGTTAAACCATGATGTTAAATCGTAACGCCAAAGCCGCCCCCCCACCCAAATCAAAGGGCATCTGCTGAACCTTTGGAAGGATCTACTAGTGTTGAATGATGCTCATGTGTGCTCTGTACTGTAAATCAGGTCAAATGTAGTCCCAGCATGCTCTGGGTGTCTCGCGGGGGGCGTCTTGATCCTATAGCGAGACGTGAGTCAAACTTTTTCCCCTTCAGCGTTTGTGCAGCACTTTTTTTCCCTGTTTAATTTAGCCCTGCGGGATCACGTCCATCTGTTACATGGTTTTGTGGTTTTGGCCCCGATGTGTGCCAGGTTTCAGTTCAGGCCAAACGTTATAACCTTCCAATTCTGATAAATACTGCTTAGACTCATAAGCTGATCCTGCTCGAGCCATGCCAGTCCTGAAAGACTCCTGCTTTCCCACAATGCATCACATGTACCAGAAATGCTTAGATTGTGAACCCTTTATCGTTACCCATATTTCTGCTTAAATTTGAGCTCCATCGACTAGAGCGAAAAAACTAAATTAAATGAAGGAGATAAACATTAGACTTGTTCATTTATATATTGAAGTAAATGATCAAATATCATCATAAATCATAATTATCATAAAAGTATGTGAACCACAAGTCCAGCAGTTAAATTGAAATTGAAATTGGAATCAGTTGTTTCAATCAATGGGATAATCATGGATGCATGTCTGCTCTCGAGAGATTTCATCTGATTGATCATCAACATTGTGAAGAGTTTGGACACCAGTCTGAGACCATTGTTTCTCTTTCCCAGGAGGGTTGGAACAGCAGAAATCATTTAAAGAGCAAGGCGTGTAATAGTCCTCAAGGCCACAAAGGAATACCAAGGGTCTTCTAAGAGTCTTCTACCTTCTAAGCTTCTAAGCAACTAAAGGCATATCCCTTATAGGATAATATTAATAGTCATACAAACAAGGGGAGCATGGAAGAGGCCACAGATGCTGCTCATCTGCATCTTGTAAAAGATGACATTTTGCTAATCGTTTTACAGAAGGATGCAACCAATACAGACTTTTTAAAAAAAAAAGGAAATGCAGCGTTAAGTGTGAAGAAAGGGAAAATCTCCAGCTTCGTTCCAGCATAAGAAGTTTAGCAAATCTGTCAAAGAATGGTATTATCATGGTTTGGCTGTTTTTCCGGAGCCAGGACATTATCGATGGAACAATGAATTCTGAATTAGAAACAAAAATGTCAGTACACCTGTCCAAGTACTGAATCTCAAGAGAAAGTGGGATTGAGCAAGATAGTTTCCCTAAGCACATAACCCATTCTGCCAAAGAAAGATTAAAGGATGGCATGGTCTTGTTTGTATTTTGTAATTTGTAGAAGTACTATCTGCTCCTCCCCATTGTTTGCCAGCCATGATGTTTGTTTGTTTGTCTCTATATTAGATTAGACTCTCTCTGTCTCTTTGTGTTGAAACCCCCCACTCTTGCGATTATGTCTCCCTTGTCCCTCTCTCAACTGACCGTGGCACAATCATACAGCAATTCTAACCGACAAACAGACTAACTGTTGTATGGATTTTCTGAGAAGGTTAGAACAAAAGTCTTAACCAAGGCGTCCACTGTAGAACACCCAGGAAGAGAAAAACAGACTGGAGTTATGAAATGCATGCTGAAAAACCCGCTGGCCTTCTGGGAGAAAGCTCTTTGTAAATCTTTAGTGTTTCGGGTAAATCAGTTCAGCCCAGTGCTCCTAGAAAATAAAAACAGACGTTTAAAAACGTTGCATCTATACTGCTCGCAAAAATTATAATGACATTTTTGTGAGCAGTGTAGTAAACATTGTGTTTGGGTTGCTTTTCTGCCTGTAGGGTTGGATCAGGCCTGAGCAGGGAAGAATGAAAACATAAGTCATTTTGGAATGAATTGTCCCGCTCATTGTCAGCGTGTAACGGAACCAACAGGAAGATAACAAACTAAAACGAATGAATGAATCCTATACATTTGGTACTTACCCAGTAGCTCACGCTTTGGCCTGCTTTTTAGGGGGTTGGGGATTTCGTTTCCATTTAAGATTCAATAGTTCGAACAATTTTGGTGAGCATAAAGTAATACATGGCATACAGTAATAATATAGAGCAGTGTTTCTCAATCCTGGTCTTGGAGCACCTCCTGCTCTGCATGCTTCAGTACTTTTCCTGTGTAAACACACCCAATTTTTGTTAATGAGCTTAGTAATTGGATCATGTATATGAGCAGAGTGGTGGGGCTCCAGAACCATTACTGAGAAACACTGATTATGGAGAACTTGAGCACAGCTCTGGTTAAGCATTTAGGGCACTACCTGTCTGTCTGGTAATCACAAAGTCATGCCAATGAGCAATTAGTTCTGCTTGGGTTGTACTTTGTAAGGCCATATCAGTTGTCCGTCATTCCGGCGCCTTCTAAATGCTAGAAGTGTAAATAATTGCTGGGGATTACTTGGAGCAAGAGGAGCAATGCCAGCATGTTGGTCCTCAGACTGAATTGGAAAGATTTCTAAGAAGCACTTCTGAATGGCAAATCATCATGACCTCATGTCCTTGCGGAACACAACCTTAAAACTCTCATATTCCAAAACATGATGGCTGTAGCGTACATAAACCTGTGTGGGACCGCTTTGACGAGCATGGTGGAGTCCTGGCAGATTTTTCTTGGCTTAAAATGACTTGAGAGTAATCCCGTGGAAAAGTTGAAGTTGAAATGTTGACCTTTGGATGCTCAAACTGTAAGTAAATTGCACAATTAGTGGAAGGGTGGACTCACAAGCTATTGGAAGAAAGCCACCGGTGGAATCCTTACCTGAGGTTCAACCTAGTTCAGAAGAAGGTTTTTGAAAAAAAGCGAAAGGTCTGTGTGTGCATTTATTAAAGATTGCATGTCAGCAACACTGGAAATGATGACCAGTCGTTACCAAGGCACGTATGTAAACCAATTAGTTCCAGAGTATTGTGCAAAAAGGCCACCATTACTGTTTTGTAATGGTATGGTGACCCTATTATTTCCCTATTAGACTATATTAGAGTTTCTATAGTCTACAGGTGTGTGTATTTAGTGTGACTTCCTTTTACACTTCAGCAAGAGCAGCATCTGGAAGCTTCTCACTTCTCTTCTCGCATGTCAAACTGGACCAGAGTGCCCCCACATTGACTGTTCAGTAATGTGTATGGTCACCCAAGAGTGTCAAAACACACTGACAGGGATGGAGCATGGACAGGACCAGATTATTCAGCAGTTCTTGTGGGATTCTCGTCATATTCATTTTTAAATCTCCCCTGATTTTTTGTGAGCAGTGTATTTGTGTATATATGGTTGTTATACTTCAATTCAATTCAATTCATTTTTATTTCAATAGAGCTTTTTACAGCGTAGCATTGTCTCAAAGCAGCTTCACAATATTACACTTTCTTAAAAGGCCAATCCCAAGTTGAGCAAGCCTAGGGCGACAGTGGCAAGGAAAAACTCCCTAAAGCATTGATTGCGTGTGTAGGTGACCATCTCTTAACGTCTAAAGTTAAAAGACTGATTTTTATTTTCTATTATAATATATAAAATCAGACCCAGGTTGTTAAAGTGAAAGCACATTGATTAGATTGACATTAAATGGTGTATACTGTGGTACTGTGGGTTGTGGGACTGTGGTAGCCTAGCCGTTAAGGCACTGGACTCTGTACCAGAAGGTCCAGGGTTCAAATCCCACCTCGGCCACATTTGGGGGTCCTTAAGCAAGGTCCTTAACCCACAATAGCTTGGATTATAAGAACATATCAGTCTTACAGGTCCATAGTCCAGTACCTTAACCACTAGGCTACCACAGTCCCATAATAAATGGAAATCAGATGAAGAAAAGCAGACGAAGATGGTGTTTTACCACCTTCCATTGCCGTTTTAGCGCTTATTTTAAAGTTTCTGTTTTTAACATGAGAAGAAACATGTTGTGAAACAGTAGTGGTAGAGAAGCCTCAGAGAACAGGAGAACCACGTTACCTGTGGAACTGGATTACCCCGACGTAAATAAACGTAGGTTGGGTTTTGACTGAACTAGAACCAAACAGGGCTTTTATTTTATAATAAACAAAAGGCTAGCTGAAACATTTTCTGGAACAAGGTAAATTCTGATAACGAGGTCTCACTGTGAAACAATATATGTGGTCTAAACATGCACCTCACAGCCCATAAGCTCACCCCCTTTTTGTTTTACATGCACAAACAACAAATATATGTCCACCTGCTGCAGAGGCAGTGTCTGTCCCTCAGCCAGCAGCTGGTATGACCTGGGACATTTGGTCACAACGATAGAAAGTCAACTTTTTATTTACTTTTGCTGGTCCCCACTTCAAACCAAAACAGCCAAACTATCTCCATTAGGTTACTGTGCAGACACAAGTTGTGGATTATTACGAAATTAGATATGAGAAATGCTTAGTTTGCACCAAGTTTTGAGTACAAAACACACAGTAAACATGTGTGAGGAAAATGTCTGCACGGGCAGTTACATTTACAGTAGTGTGTGTGTTGTGTTGTGTTTTTATCCACAAAAGTAACACAGGAACACTGCAGACTCGAATAGAATTTAATTTGTGATTTAAATTTTATAAAACTTATACTGCTCACAAAACACCCCAAAATATCCCATAATGAAATAGCCCTGATTTTGTAAGCAATGCGTAATCCCAAATCCAGTGACGTTGGGACGTTGTGTAAAACGTAAATAAAAACAGAATTCGATGATCTGTAATTAAATGCGCTACAAAGACAAGATATTTCATGTTCAAAGGTTATGTTTTTTTGCAAATATTCACTCATTCGGAAATACATGCCTGTAACATTTTCCAGAAAAAGTTGGGACAGGGACAACAAAAGACTGGAAAGTATAGAAAAGCACCTGTTTGGGTATAAATTGATAAATTTACGAAACACTCAGTCGTTCCCAAGTAAGGACGGGGCGGGGTTTAGCACTTTGTGAACAACTGCATGAGTAAATAGCTCAACAGTTTAAGAACAACGCTTCTCATCGTGTCATTGTAAGGAATTTAGGGATTTAATCATCTACAGTCCATCATATCATCCAAAGATTCAGAGAATCTGAAGAAATCTCTGCAAGTAAGCGGCAAGGCCGTAAATCAACATTTAATTTAATGACCTTTGATCCCTCAGGTGGTTCTCTCACTGCATTAAAAACCAACATCATTCTGTAACGGATATAATCACATGGGCTCGTTTTCAAAAATGAACATAGATCTGGATCATTGACATCTGAGCTAAGTACGAACATGCATGCATACTACACGTGCTAACGCTATTAAAAAGAAAAGGTAAAAGAAAGCTGCTATTGGTTGGAGGGGGTGCCTCTCCAAACATCTTTGTGATATACGACCACAGAACTGCATCCCCCATTGTGTTGTGTTGTGTTGTGTTGCATACCTTAAAAGTTTGTGATGACTTTTCACCGAAGCCACTGAGTCACAAAAGTAAAAAACAACACATTTCAGTGTTTGTATGAACAACCCAACTCTCTTCTTCTGCCTGTTTTCAAACACTGGTGCAAAACAAAAGGCCATACTGCCTCCTAACTGTCAGAGAAAGAACTGCACCACCATGCATGAACTCGGATGGCCACGATTCTTTCTACACTCATTGTCAATTTTTATCAGCCACACTTACCATATAGAAGCTCACTGTACTTCTACAATTCGGCTGTAGTCCAGCTGTGACTCTCCGGATTTTGTTGGTCCCCATTACTGTTCCAATTGTTCTAAGATAAGCCCTGCATCTACAGAATGCACACAGTACGGTGTACACTTAGATGCCCGTGCTGACACTTTGGTAAACACTTTAACAAAAAAGAAGGTGTCTTATAGTAAAAACTCTAGTCCTGAATCCAATAGAAAGTCTGCAATAGGACCACTAGAGTGCAGGTCATTGCTTCGGAGATGTTTACACACTTCTACACACAGTGATGAGAGCTTCCAGACTCTCCAAGCCCAAATCAAGAGCCGAGGAGTTTTTTTGGCTCGGTGCTGGCACCCCAATCCCAGACAAAATCCAACCATATTAATACGACGCAGAGACTGATTTTCACGGGTTGAATGCGCTGCACTCAACACACAGTTTCCGATTTCCCTCTCGCTCTCTTTTTTGTTTCCATAGTCACAGAGTTTTAAAGAGCGATGCTGGGCTTCATCACAGCTCAGCAAAGGTAGAACAGAAAAAAAAATGAACCAAAACTCTGTTTGGGTTCGTCTAACTCATTCTCCTGTAACTACTCCCATATGTTTAGTGTCAGAAGTAATCTTTTCCACCCGGTTGTAGCAAGCGCAGTTATAGGTGGGGAACGGCCAAAATCAAACAAGCTTAACTAATTCATTTTTGTTGCTACTAAATTACAAAACGTAGCACTTGAGGGGGGGAAAATCCTCGTTCGATCTCGTTTCTGATTCGGCAAATGGTTTCGGTGATAGAACCCTATACTGTATTTGTCTGCAAATCCATTTATAGCAGCACATCGCTTTACTTTTTTTTTTTTTACATATCATAAATCCTTTATTTCTGAAGCTTAGTGATTACAAATTACTTTTAGATTTTGGCTTCCTATGCATCCAGCAATTCTTTCCTTTTCTCCTTTCTCCTTAAGTCATTAGCATAAGACAGAGGCCGAGACAGAGGGCCCAGAGACCCTGGAGCCATAGGATGAGTAAAGGGGAAGATAGAAGACTGAGAGTGACATGGGACTGAGAGAAGAGACACACATAGCTGGCTCTAATGTCTGCAGCTGGGTTGACATTTTGTTCTGCAGCTGGTCCTCGGATTCTTCTATGCCCCCATCGACACAAATCATGCCTTGTAGCTGTCTTGAACTCAGTGCGACAATAGCACTGGCACAGACCGCGGCAGCACGTGTACACACACACATATTCACACATTCACTATTCACATAGCCACTCCCCAAGAGCTTTCATTCATGCTAACATGCAGTCACAATCCACAGGCAAACATAACGTGGTAACACGTGCAGGGATGCTCCTGGGTTTTGAAGGACAGCTTGACTTCTTGTTCTTGTTGTGCCTTTGTGCCTGTGTCTTTCGCACTGTGCATATTTTAAACATCTATCATGAACCACAAAGCTTGGCAGTAAAGGATAGCCCAGTCTGACTTGTTGATTCGTCTATTCAGACCCACTTTCTTTGTCCGCGCTGCATAGCCAGACACGTTGAAGTCAGATCCTAGTGGAGAGAACAACTGAGCAAAGGTTGCAATTGTACGAATTTCACTACGATTTTGTAAGCAATGCAGAATTCAGCATTGCGCACAAGTCTTGGATCACGTATACCAGTTGTGGCCATATTTAATTAATTTTCAGTCTCTTTAATGGAATACAAGCAGAAAACACAGAAAGAAAAATAGCTTCTGCAGGCTACAGAGGTAAGCATTTAGTGTGACTTCCCCTCACTGCCAAGCTGACCCTTCTGTAGTCCAAAGAGGCTTGATTAGGAATGGGCTTTTTTGGAAGGGTAGCAGCCAAGAAAAAACTGCTTTTCTGGCACCGGGGGAAATATACGCTAAAGCTCACAAAGCTACCATTATATTCCATTATGCCACTGATAAAATACAAATCTAACGGCGGCCTAAGACTTTTGCACATCACTGTATATTGAACTGAATGTCTTCAGCTGAGAAGTTCGCTTCCTATTGGTAAGAACATAAGAACTTGTGCAATGGGCGAGACGCTCTGCACTCCTTCCAACTGATTTACATGCTGGATGTATTTCCTCAAACATTCGTCTGCCACGTTCTACCCGCCATCAATAACTCGAACTCTTCTATGGCTATATTATCTCTTTTAATGACTAGAGCTATTTTGTCCCCGCGGACAGTGTCCACAGCTTTTTGCTGTGTGGAGGACGACCGAATCCATGGGAGGGGAGAAATGAATACAGCACAGCTGGGGATGAGGCAGGGAAATGGTGACAGCGGGTACCAGGGCAGGCCGCCATGGCAGAAAGGACATCTTTGTTCAGCACAGGTGCTCTCTGGAGCCACTGGCTCACACATCCTGTATGCAATTGTGCAGCCTGCTTCATTATGCATGCGGCGGAGCGCTAAAAAATCATGAGCTTCCTGTCAAAAGCCAAGGATTGAGCAAAAGGGAGAGAGAGACAGAAAGGGCTGAAGCAAAAGCCAGGGTATCTGAGGATGTTCAAAAAGGGCATCAAAGAACTGGAGCAGTGCCTATTGTCGCTTAGGCCCAGTATTTAACCATCACAATAGCCAAAGTATATTTCTGCCCCATATTTCCAAGCCCTGTGTGCCTTTGCACATTTTCAGTTCTCTTGCAGTTGACATTAACACTGACCTGCCTGTGAATGAGCCTTTCTTTGAACACTGTAGATGTCCGTCACCATTATAAAGGCCAATAAAAGACCAATGAATGTGGTTTTGTGGTGCTATTGTGACTTTTCTTGCTAAAGGAATTGATACTTCCTTAAAGAGGTGTGTGAATTGAGCGGCAGGGGCAAACTTCTTTTTGCTCAGCTCATCTCTCCCATGAGAAGATCCGACAACTTCGGCAATTATTTGGGGATTACGATCACAATAATCTACGTATGGGAGTGCAGCCTCTTTCAGCCTTTGTGCCCTGAAACAGGATAAACTTAGACTAGTTTGTTTCAGCATACAAGACTTCATTAGCATTATCTTCACCAGTGGGCCTCTGTTTGTCTCTCTGTTTGTCTCTCTGTCCCCCTTCCCTGATCATCAGCTTTCTTCTCATCATTTTCCCAGAACTGACCTTCATTACTGGGGTTATCGAGCTCTTTGACAGGTTCAGAAAGTTTTTGAAAAAATTCAAAATGATCCCTGCTGAGAAACCATTGCCCGAGGCGAGCCTTTAAACGAATGGTCATGGCCCGCACCAATAAATCATCAAAAAGCTCAGATCACCTGATCAAATGAATACTTCACTTCTCATCATCTCTTAAAACTTCAGGCTTTCCTAATCATCGGCTGTCTGTCTACAAGAGCACCAAAGCCTCAGGGGATCCTCCGCTGAGAGCAGCGAGACTGGCTAGCTGACCCAGCAGGAGGGCGGTAAAGACATTAACCATTAAACAGACACCTCGGCATAATGTCTGGGGACATGGGGATCAGAGGACCTTTGGCTCCATATAGCTTGAAATGATGGTTACTTTAATCTTTTTTTAGCTGGAACCCTGCAGGAATTCACAGGGGGATGCTCTTTATGGAGCTTAAAGGAAACATGGCTCAAGAGGTTAACACTGAATGAAAAAAACACTTACATTTGTCCCACAGTGGCAATTACTTTACAGTCATAAGTTTTAGGTTTGTAAATGACGAAGAAATATCTTAACACAACACTACAAGTAAGCTTTAAAGACTGGGACAAACAGATTGGTTTATCCTAATAGTACATTATACATTGCTACTTTTTCTATTTAAAAAAAACAAAACAAACAAAAAGACTTTTACCTCTTTGGCTTCATTTGCTGCAAACATGACCAGGTGAAAAACTGCACACAGTAACACTCGTACCGTCAGATCAATCTAAGTGCCGACAGAGGAGGTAAAAAACACGTCTTTCAACAGGCAGACCCGACAGCTCGTAGCCGTAAAACATCAGCGATGCAAAATGAGATCATGGAGTGAAAACGAAATATATTTCACTTCACAATGTCCCTGACTAAGCAAACCATGTGCCGTCCGCTGAATGCATTTAGGAACGTACAACCCCGATTCCAAAGAAGTTGAGATGTTGGAATTCAGTTGAATACACTGTTTAAACGGACACACTTTATAAGACAAAAGACTGGGAAAGTTGAGGAATGCTCCAAAAACAGGCTGACCTGAGTGCTGATCTAAGTAATCTATAGGATTTACAGAGAATGGTCTGAAAAATCTAGTGAGTGGCAGTTCTGTGGGCACAAATGCTTTGTTCATGCCAGAGGACAGAGGAGAATAGTCAGGCTGTAAGAAAGAACAGTAACTCAAATTAGAGCTCGTTACAACCGAGATATGCAGAAGAGCATCTCTGAATGCACAATATGTCAAACCTTGAAGCAGATCGGCTACAGTGGCTGAAGACCACACCAGGTATCACTCCTGCCAGCTAAGAACAGGCAGCTGAATCTACAGTTCACACACCGACAGTGACGAGTCTCGATTTGTGCTGAGGCATTCCGAGTGTAGGTTTTGAATTTGGCAGAAGTAAAGTGAAATCATGGATTCATCCTGCCTGGTATTAACGGCTCAAGCTGGTGGTGGAGATGTGATGGTGTAGGGGGTATTTTCTTGGCACTCTTTGGGCACCTTAATAATAATTGAACATAATTGAAATGCCACATTCCACTTGAGTATTGTTCCTGACCGTGTCCAGCATTTTATGTGAGATCATTGTACTCAAATGGCATGTTCATGAACTGGTGTGTTCATGCCAGTATAAACGAGCAGAAATGTTTTCAGCACCGTTTTGAATCTAAATATTAAGGCAGCTCTGACGAACAATGTTGGTCCAACCCAGTCCTGGCAAGGTGGGACTGTGGTAGCATAGCGGTTAAGGTACTGGACTATGGACCAGAAGGTCCAGGGTTCAAAT